>CAWUFW010020411.1:0-152254 GCA_963921515.1 Calotriton arnoldi | reverse complement strand
TACTGGGCTGAAAGATACAGCACTGAGGTCTCTCCTTATAACAGGTGAGTAAATCGGAATTCGTATTTCGGCTGATTTTAGAGGAATATTTGTATGTTTCAAAACTCAACACTTAGAAACTTTTCAGCAAAAAGCAGGCAATTATATCCTATGGAAGGAAATTCAAGTTACTGGTAAGTACGGTTAAAATTACTTTTGAGGATCAGTACTGGGCTGAAAGATGCAGCACTGAGGTCTCTCCTGATAACAGGTGAGTAAATCGGAATTCGTATTTCGGCTGATTTTAGAGGAATATTTTAAAGTTCCAAAACTCCACACTTAGAAGAATTTCCAAGTGAAACCAGTCAATGTTAGCCAATGGAAGGAAATTCAAGTTACTGGTAAGTACGGTTAAAATTACTTTTCAGGACCAGTACTGGGCTGAAAGATACAGCACTGAGGTCTCTCTTGATAACAGGTGAGTAAATCGGAATTCGTATTTCGGCTGATTTTAGAGGAATATTTGCACAATGGTGAAGGGAGGGGCGGGGCCTGAGGTGACATCTGTGCAAACGCGCCTCGTGGCACGTTTTAAGTTGGGGGATTAAGTCCCCTTGAATCATGAGGGTCCCTACGGGCCAACTAGCCCACCAGGAACCTCCAGTATGCGCCAGGGGCTGCGTTGCAGAGACATGTACAGAGGCCACACCCCTTTTACACCTCTCTGCAACGCAGCTCTGTGGCGCTTTCTGGACGTACCTGTTGGGCTAGTTGGCCCCCAGGGACCCTCAGGATTGAAGGGGATTTAATTCCCCATCTTAAAACGCGCCGCGGGGCCTGTTTGCACACATGTCACCTGAAGCCCCGCCCTCCCTTCACCACTGTGCAAACGCGCCCGTGGCGCGTTTTAAGTCGGGGATTAACTCCCTTGAATCCTGAGGGTCCCTGGGGTGCAACTAGCCCACCATATACCTCCAAAAGCGCCACAGAGCTGCGTTGCAGAGAGGTGTAAAAGGGGCGTGGCCTCTGTACACCTGTCTGCAAGGCAGCCCCTGGCGCATACTGGAGGTTCCTGGTGGGCTAGTTGGCCCCCAGGGACCCCCAGTATTCAAGGGGAATTCGTTCTCCTCTGCAAACGCGCCAGGGGTCGCGTTTGCAGAGTGGTGAAGGTAGGGGCGGGGCATGCGGGCCCGATCGTTTTTTTTTTTGTTTGTTTTTTCCTCTGAAGGGGGGCTGTGTGGCCCCCTTCCTTTTTCCTATTTTTAGGCCCTGGGGACCCCATCCCCCAGGGCCTTACCCCTTTTTTTAAATCAAAATTAAAAAAAAACGGGAAGGGGGCCGCGTGGCCCCCCTTCCCTGGGCCTGTATTGGCCCCGGGGACCCCATCCCCGGGGCATGGCCTCTTTTTTTTATTTGGAGGGGGCTGCGTGGCCCCCTCCTCAGGCCATTTAAGGCCCCGGGGACCCCATCCCCGGGGCCGGCCTTTTTTTTAACTTTTTTTACCTTTGGGGAGGCGGGCTGCGTGGCCCCCCTCCATGGCCACTTATGGCCCCGGGGACCCCATCCCCCGGGGCCTGGCCTCTCGTTGGGGACTGTGGGGGGGTCCCCAAACCCCCCACAGTCCCGCCGGCTCCCCGTGTCCTACGGGAGCCGGCATTGCTTTGACACATGGGGAGCAGCTAACATGCTGCTCCCCATGTGGAAAGCAATCAGCTTTGGATATTGGAAGAGAGAGCAGGTTTCCTGCTCTCTCTTCCAATATCCAAAGCAGTTTGCAATGACAGGACGGGAGCCGCGAGGCTCCCGTCCTGTCATTGCAAACAGCAGTGTCCCGGGGGTAGGCACCCCGGGACACTGCAGGAGCCGGGCCTGGGGGTGGCGGTCCCCAGGGCCACCACAGGCTCCAGGAGGGGGCCGCGCGGCCCCCTCCTTACATTTTGAAAGCCCCGGGGAGGTGGTGGTCCTCGGGGCTTGGGGTCCAAAACGGACCCCCATTGTAATTTTTCTTAGTGCCCCGGGGAGGTGGTGGTCTCGGGCGTGTGGGGGCTGGAGCCCCCCACACAGGTTTTTCAAAAATAAAAAGAAGCCCCGGGAGGTGGCGGTCCCGGGGCTGCGGGAGGGCTCAGAGCCCTCCCGCACCATTATACATAAAGCCCCGGGGGTGGTGGTCCCCGGGCTTGGGGGCCCTTAGAGGCCCCCACACATAAAATTAACCCCCCCAGCATGCCCTCGGGACTTGGCCCACCCGTGGGCCAATTAACATCGAAGGGCGGGAGACCGCGCTTCGATTTTTTTTTTTTTCGGCAGGATTCGCGCACCCTGAGCGCATCCTGCCGATTAAAAAAAAAAATATATATATTTTTTTTTTGCCCAGGGGGTCCTTGTGGGACCCCTGAGCAGACCTAGGGGGTCAGGGTGTTTCTACCCTGCCCCCTTTGTGCGCTTTGCGCACTTGTTTCTGTCCCTCGGTTCTACCGAGGATAAAATGGCTGCCAACACTTCCTGATTTGGAGTGTTGACAGCCAATTAGCATGCAGCTCGTGATCGGGAGGGTGCGCGAATCCGACGCGGCCATAGATATATCTATCTTTTTACTTTTGATTTTCTCAGCAACTACTGAACGGATTTACACCATTTAACAAAAAGGGTTCTTTCTGAACCAAGAACTACCTCTTTGCCAAATTTGGTGTAATTCCGTTCAGCAGTTCGGGCTGTAGCCGTGTCTAAAGTTTCCTATGGAAAATTGCATGGGGAAAACACGTTTTGGGACCCCCTTTTTTCTCGGCCCCCGCTTGACGAATCCCCCCGAGACTTTCAGGGTAGGAGCGGACCGGAGCGCCCCACAACGTTTGAAAATTTTGCGAAGATACGTCAACCGGCAAGAGAGTTATTTCAAATAGAATGTCATGGATTTCCTATGGATAATAGGTTGTAACTATAACTATCTACTGGCGACCGCCAGTAGATAATATATATATATATATATATATATATATATATATATATATATATGATACTTACCAACTTAACCTTCACAGCTGCCAATTAATTGTTCTTTCTACTGAGACAATCTACTTCTTTTCCACTCAATTGCTACAAGCATAAGAGAGAGGCTAAACACTGCTGAGGTGAAGGTATGAGAAACGTTTAGGTCAGCTTCTAGAATAAGACATAGATGGTTAGAATGTATTAATGTTGTTATTTGTATTTTAGGTGCCCAGCAGAACTAGAAGGCTCGTGAGGCAGGCACTGCAGTGAGTCTCTCTTTCTATCCCATCCCCCTTCCCCCCTCTTTACTGGCGGTGGTTTTTATACCACTTCCAGTGGAGATTGGGATTGGAGGAAAAGTCATCAGCTCCTGTGGAAGTCAAGTTTCGAAGGTGCGTGGTACTTGATACTGGGGAGGCAAAAACATTTCCTACCCACAATCTTTTAAGTTTAGGAATGTCCTTATCTACCACATGAGTTTCCTGTAATAAAGCGATATCACAGTTTAAAATAGATAAATGGGATAAAACCCTCTGATGTTTGATCGGGAACCTAAACCTTTAACGTTCCATGAAATAACCTTTAACACCATTTATGAGAGATTAAATTATATAAACATTGCATAACAGTAATTATAATAATTTACAAATGCAAAACAGTGAAAAATATGAATGAATAACACAGTAAATATGTAGCCATACCTATAAAAATAAGTAATAAGAGAATAAATAATCGCATTTCTGAAGAGGAAGATAACAGTGAAAGAAAAAAGAAAGGTAGAAGAGAGATAAAGAGGAAGCGAGGAAAGAGGAGAAGTGAACAGAAAGGGAAAAAGAAAGAAGGGAGAGAAGAAAAAGGAGAGTGCATCGATGAAAAACAAGAAGATTCAGAAAGAGGAGAAAAAGGATGAAGAAGGTACAATAAAGAAAGAAAAATAAGTACATCAAAGAAACAGAGCAAGATAGAAGATTCAAAAACAAATTGACTCACTACAAATAACATAAAAGAATGAGGGTGGTGAAGCCACATAAGGAAGATGGCACAACTAACCGGGTGACTCAGGGCGGATCGGGGAAGGAGGACATCAGCCAGAACAGACCAGGGATGACATAGAATATATACGCAAAATAACCGCACCTGGAGGACAAAAAGAGAGATACAAATAAGGTATGTTAAAAAACATGAGATAAGATGAGAGATAAAACAACAAAACATTGTGGAGTGAAAAGGTACAAAAAGACATTATGAAGACAAAAGTTAAACAGGAGCAGGTCGAGATAGGTCCATCTCATCTTCGCGGCATTGATCCAAAAAACTCTGAAGCAAAACAGGATCTTCATAGGTCGTCGATTTATTGCGGTACGTAACCTAGAAGAGGCAAGGGTGCAAAAGTCCAAAACAAGCGTTGAGAGCACGAAGAGCTGGCCTCATGGACAGAAATTTCTTCCGACGATCTGCTGTTGCTTTGGCATAGTCCTGAGCAACAAAGAGAGCGGAGCCTTGCCAAGTGACATGTTCTTTAGTTTTAGCAGCTTGCAAAACACGCAGAAAGTCTGTATATTCTAAAAAATAGATAATGACTCCTCTGGGTTTAGATGAAGAAGACACTAAAGTTGGACTACGTCTTAGACGATGAGCCCGCTGGATGTTCAAAACAGGAGATGCAGCGAGATTCAGGATCTGTGGAAGAAGAAGGAGATGGGATCCGAACCTTCCAAGCCTTCTGCCAGGCCATAAATGCGCAGGTTATTGCGTCGATTACGGTTTTCCAAATTTTCCACCTGTTTCTGGAGAGAGAGAATATCAGATTGCATGGAAGGAACCTGGAGTATTACATCTTGGACAGAGTCCAATCGTTGTTCCATTAGTATGATCTTATTCTCCATAGTGGACCATTTGTCATCCAGGGATTGAAGACGTCTGTTTGTTTCCTCCATATAAGGATGAAGAGCGCGTACTTCCTCAAGTAACACATCCATTGTGTCTGGCGGAGGAGACGCAGTAGGTGAAGGAGGATTTGTTTTAATTTGTTTACTAGAAGAAGCAGTTAGTTTCGGAGTGAGGTTAGTTGAGGAGAGTGAGGCAGTAGGACATGTCACCAGAGCGTCCGTGTGAGGAGACGATGAAGGACCTACAGCGTTGTCCATAGTTGTTGAAAGAATTGAATATGGATTATGGTCTACCAATGAGGAAAATGGCGAGGGAGGACCAACCACACAGCGGTGGGACTTCGTTCTCCCCATACAACTTAGGTAGTAATGTAACGTTGACCGTGTCAAGTAATGCCCCTTCAAGGAAAAACAGCAATATTCACAAAAAACCTGAGAAACAAATCGAAAAAATCGGTACCTCACAGGGTGGTTAGGAGAATTATGAAAGATTGACAGTTCTCTGTAGTATCAGCCCGTCCAAAAAATAGCAATACTGTCAAAAGTCAATCGTAGACGACATAAAAGCCATGTGAGAACCAATCACCACAGCATACGTTGACAAGAGGGTAAAAGCAGAAAATGCCATGAAACTGAGGAGAAAAATGCAATTAGTGAGGAAAGCTGGTTATTTTGAAGGGATTCCATTGTTGTGAATGATGAGGCAACGCGCGTCGGGAAACAAAATGGCGGCGCGAAGCTTCCGAGAGAAAATGCGGTAGTCGCATTTAAAATGAAGGAAAGCTCACCGAAGCCACAGAGAGGCATAAAACTGTAGTGGAGTGTGTCCCATGGCAGCACATGGTCTTCAGGAGCCCCAACAAGGAGAAGGTCTGCTGGTAAGTCCGCACACCTGACGAGCCACCACAGAGCCTCCTCAGGCAGCGGCCATCTTCAATCGGCGTCAAGCCACGTCCCCGCACCTTCCCTGTCTGACGCTGCACTCCACCGTGCACTTACCTTACCAATGAGACTAGCACTGTTGCTCACCTTCGGTCAATGGCACAACACAGCACTTAGCATTACCATTACCCAGCGTATAAGTTGGGGCACGCTACAGTGAACTCACTGTCCCTATAACAAGGCAACATAATTACACTTCGCTACAGAGGAGGATACTGTACTATGTGTAGTGTCATGCTGGACACGTTCTAGTATTTTGCCTAGTGCTAACCCACACTGTACACCCACCCATCACATGCGTCACCGGTCAGGTGACCCTGCCAATAAAAGGGGCCGGACGCACGTGCCCTGGGCCAGTTCCAGTATTGTAATACCATGTCCGTGGGGTCCTCTACCCAGCATGCGGGCCTAGGGCCCAAGATACCACATGGGCAACGAGGGGGTCCGACCCCGCGTGCCTGCTGGCCGTTGCTCAACTGTGCCCAGAGCATGAATCGTAGCCAGAGGTGACCCCGGGCCTACTGCTGGCATGACTAGGAATATGGCAGAAGTGGGCAAGACTACAGCCACCAAGAGAGTGAGTCAGAGGGTCCACAGGCGATGACCCTGCAGCTGCCCGCGGTACTGTGGTAGGAGAGGAAGGACTGTTCACCTCCAACAGTCGCCTGCTGCCGTCCGCCTGCCGAGTGGCTGAATGAATCAGCAGTCAGTGTGAGAAGTTGGAGGGGTAAACAACAAGAAAACATGCCCCAGGCATGGCAAAGCCCGTGACTGTTTATGACCCCCTACCTGCGAGACGCCCCAATTGCCTCTGCCAGCCGCTACTTGTTCCGGTGAGGAGGGAGCACCGTACCAATGAGGCGCATGCAGTAAAGCCAGCACGGAAGGAGAGGCGCTTGTAAGAGGCCCGAGACGCCTATCAGGCAGCGCGTGTGCATGACGAAGATCGGCAAGCGGCACCGTCCAGATCGTCTGCAGGCATTAGCAGCAGCACCCCGCGGGCAGGGGAGAAAACACAGCTGCACCTCTTCCAGTATCACCCCCTGCATAAACACATGTCTGTGCAACATGGCACGCAGCGTCGGAAAGCTGCCATGACCACACTATGCACTCACGCACTGTGTGGAGGAGCACTGTAACGTGAACATGCATCCCTAAGAGATGGAACAGCAGAGAACTGTAGTATAAACTCACCCTTTCTATAAGACGGGGCACTGTGCCTTGGACTCACCCTCTCAATGACAGAGCTGTGTAACTCACCTTCGGTACACTGCAAGACACTGTGCAGCTCACCCCTCAAATATGAGGGGCACTTTATGATAATCCTTTAAAAAAGTAACAAAACAAGTCTAGGTTTTGGGAACTCCCTTTTAGAGTTCCGAATGTGTAAGCATCAAACAAGTCGGAAGTTGCCAGTTTTGTTTGTGAAGTCGTAGCTTTGAACAGGAGTGAGCCTGCGCTGGGTGGAGCTCGAAGTAACACAGAGAACGCACTGAGTGCAGCAGATTTCCTGGTCAACGTGCATAGCCTCGGGAATGGACACCAGAAATACGGGAAACCCGACGCTGAACAAAACCCACAGTGTATCTGTTGGTGGGAAGATGCACACTGGTGTCTATTGTGCGTCTTTTTCAAAACAAACTGAATAATAAAAACAT
Source organism: Calotriton arnoldi (assembly GCA_963921515.1). Classification (NCBI taxonomy): domain Eukaryota; kingdom Metazoa; phylum Chordata; class Amphibia; order Caudata; family Salamandridae; genus Calotriton; species Calotriton arnoldi. The sequence goes on along the minus strand of CAWUFW010020411.1, from coordinate 144,798 downwards.
TTCGGTGAGTTTATCCATAAAGAGCTTGAAACCTCCGCGCTCATGCTCTGCCTATTATCTTCGAGCAAGTGCTGGAACTGCTAGCCCCTCTTCAGTGTCTACGGCTGGCCGGCCGTTTGCTTCCTGGTTCTCGTGCCTCATTTCTATGGGCACCATAGTTGCCAACATTTGAAAACAAATTCCAGGGACACTTTGCAGCACAGCTATCAATTACTTACATGAAAATGAACCACACCCACTGCCCCAAAGCTCCACCCACTCAACATAATTAGCATAATTTAACTCTGCCTACTTACATTAGGTTCTGTGATTTGCATGATACACATTCTTTGCAGCAGACACAATGAACCCTCTGCACTACTGGTGAGTCAAAACTTGCACTAGACAAAACTCCGATCTCTCTCCAGCAAGAACATTAAACAACATGTTCTCTTTGAGTTACCAACGGAGTCTCTGACAGTGCTGGTAAAATACCTTCTCCTACTTGGCCTGGTCGCTATAGTTCAGCTGCAGTCTGTGGAGTTACTACTGCGTCGCATAATCTGCAGCTAAGCTGTAGACTCAAGTCAGGGTGAAGAGGGCATGGCATGGGGCACGCTATCTTCAGCGCCATGCCCGGTGCCTTTAGACACTCGACACAGCCAAGCCCCTGGCGACCCCCAAGAGCAGGGCAGGGCAGCACATGTCGAGGCAGCAATTCCTGGTGGCCTGGGCTGGCTGCAGCAGGAATTTGAAATAAAAAATGTGGCTGTATCTCAATCTCCGTAGGATTGCAAGTCGCCAGTCTTCCAAAAATTTGCTGTTTAAGGATTACAAAAGTTTTGTACATTTGCTGGTAAAAGCAACATACCCAGCGGCAAAGCAGGCCCCTCTCCACTCTGTCACAAAAAACACCCCCAGCTCCTCAGAAGCTTCCTTTTGGGCATGGAGAAACAGTGCCTCTCCTGCGCTCAACGCAACCGAGGGAGTCCCGGGAGCCACCACCTCAGCACGTCAGTGTGCCTCCCCTTCCTCCCAACCGCTCATGCAGCACACTTGAGCTTCCTGCATGCAGAAGTGCAATTGCCAGGACTGTCCCTGGATAGTGGATTACCCTGGACAGTCTCCAACTTTCTGGGACTGTCCCTGCAAAAACTGGACAGTTGGCAGCCATGGGACATCACTGTCTCAGTTGACGCACTGATATCACAGCACGCAGTCAGTGACAAAACACTGAGATAGCTGCTAGATCAGGCCCATCAATGTGGATGTGGCGTAATGGGAAACCGGGTTCGAGTCTCTGCAGGATGCTCAACATCGTGTGTGATTGTTAAGAAAAAATGTAAAATAAAAATGCAATGAAGAGTTTGATATATTGGGAGGGGCAAGCAGCGATGAGAGGGTTGGGGTACTAATAGGCGCCTTCTGGCATTTGATCTCAGTCTTTTAATGCTTAGTAAATGTGAGCATTATTCTACATTATGTTTTCTTTATGTGTTCAGTGGCAATCTATGTTCTGTATTCCTTTGGCCAGTCTGTAGGATATAAAGTGTATTTCTTTGTATGCGCATCTTACAAATGTAGTTCCACGTTCTGTACTCTTGCTGGTAAAGATTGCCATTTTCCTCTGCAGTTGTTGTGAGGGCACAGAGCTGGAAGGACGCTGGTGGATGGGCTCTAAATGTTTATCACAATTAGGCCCACATGCATCAAACTAATTTGCGATCGCAAACGTTGCGAATCGCTAAAAAAGGCCGTTTGCAATCGCAAAATTGCTTGTTCTTATGCATGAAGCAAAATCGCAGAATATCACAATTTTTTGCTAAATTTGCGATTACCTAAATACCAAATCTGTAATAGGATTCCGTATTAGGTAATCGCTAATAAGAAATCGCAAAATCCAATGCAACAACAATTCGCAAATACAGAATCAGTTAAAATTCGCAATTTGCATTTCCTAAATAAGAACAAATCCTATCAGGTGGTAAAAATTTCACATTCCAAAAATCAGGTGTTAATCATCAGAAAAATACTTAAACAGTCCCAGAATGCATCAGAATGTTTCACAATGGCAGCGCTCTACGTCATGGCGAGGAGGATGAGGCTAAGAGCAGCAGCACAGAGAAGAAGGAGGATACAGGAGAGAATTTTCAGAGTGCGCGTCACTTTGCTAGGGCAGACGGAGGAAGAGATTTATGATAAATATAGGCTGAATGCTGCCACAATCTTAGATCTCATTGCTGAGTTACACCCAATACTGCAGAGTCAGACTCGCAGGACACATGCCATCCCCACCCATGTGCAGGTCCTGTGCTCTCTGCATCTCCTAGCTTCAGGGACCTTCCAGGGAGTAATTGCTGCAGCTGGCGGTGTCTCTCAAAGTGCCCTATCGCGCTTTTTTAACTCTTTCCTAAATGCTATGTTGCAGAGGATACACCACCACATGTTCCCCACAACACCACAGGAATTGCTGCAAACTAAATTAGATTTTTATCAGGTTGCACAATTTCCACATGTCATTGGTTGCATTGATGGGTCGCATGTACCCATATGTCCCCCCTCAGTGAATGAGTATATCTACCGAAACCGGAAATCTTACCATTCACTGTACATTCAAGTAATCTGCAATTCAAAAACAATAATCACAGACATAGTGGCTAGTTACCCTGGCAGTGCACATGACTCCTATATCTTCCGGCATAGTGGCATACACAGACGTCTAATTGCGGGTGAATTTGGAGAAGGATATTAGCTGGGCAAACAGATGTAATACTGTCTTGCACACCTGTCCGCCATGGTGACACATAGCAGTGACTAATGTATATTTATTTTTCACATCCTGTAGGTGATAGCGCATATGCTGTGAGGTCTTTCATCCTCACTCCATATCTGAATCCTTCTACACAAAGGGAGCAGCGATACAATGAGGCACACATCTCTACACGCAATGTGATTGAGAGGACATTTGGTGTATTTAAATCAAGGTTTCGCGTCCTCCACAAAACCAGTGGTGCTTTACAGTATAGGCCAGAGACTTGCTGTAAAATAGTCGCCAAATGTGGAATGTTCCACAACATAGCCACTAATAGGGGCATTCCCCTGGAAGACTCTGATAGCGAGCCAGAACTAGACATACAGCCAAGACAACCACCCCAAGCGGCATGCGGTCCAAATGCAGGAGAGGGGAGACGGGCAGAAATCACGCAACATTACTTTTAAGGTGGGTAATCACAAAACAACACAGTATTTGCTCAAAGGTTTATTGTGAGAATTGTGTGGTTGTGTTAATGCACACATACCATGTGCAGACAAGTGCAGTGTGGGTACAGACAATTAAATGTCATTGCCTTGGCACTTAAACTTCAGTGTGGATTAGTTACAAGATTCTAGTTACCCCACCAGAATTGTACCTGTCCAAATGTCTATTTCTTCCTGCCACGCACTCCTGTGGCTCTTTCAGTAGGCTCAGCTACATTCCTCATTGAGCCTTCTGTGCCGGCGTGACTCCTGGTACTGCGCCTCCTGGTATGTGTCACAGGTTCCAGTAGGCTGCTGAGGCTGGAGGCCTCCTCACTGTCCCCCCCCGCATGCATGTTGTTTCCACTAGCTGCTGCAGTCTGGAGTTGTTCCACTGCATTGGTGATCTGGATGAGGCCCCTGCCCACATCCCCGCAGCAGTGGCTCATCTCCACCTGCATGCTGACAGCACGCCTGGAAAGCTGAGCTGCAGTTGTACTCAGCCTATTTATTGCCCTGGTGTAACTGTGCATGCGCCCCATTGAATTGTGATGCCTCCTGCCATGTGAGGCATGCTCAGCCTGGATGACCCTGCACATATCTTGTATGGCTGTTGCAACACTGTCTAGTTTTTCGGTGTTTGCCCTGTGCCCTTCAAATACCGCAGTTGTTAGCTCTCTCAGGCAGTCACGTATGTCCCCCATGTGTGTTGCCATTGTCCCCAGTTGGCCCTGCATAATCCTCATATTCCTTCCTTGCAGGCGCTGGACCCTCAGCATCTTGGCCTCAAGCCCACTGCAGACAGGTGCACCATTGTCCTCTGCAGACGTCAGGATTGCCCTGAGCCTTCGCCTGCGGAACTGCATGGAACAGCGCCGCATTGTTACCTCCGGTGGTGGTGGTGTTTTATGGGCAGGCTGCTGTGTGGGAGCTCCTGTTTGGCTGTCTTCATCAATCTCCAAATCAGGCAGTGGTTGGACTACTCGCCTGCATCGAGTGGGAGCAGGTATGGGTGAGGATGCTGGCAGTTCTGGTCCCTCATCAGGCTGTTCCATTGGTCCCTCTGACTCGTAGTCGTCAGCCACGTCACTGTCCTGTGCTGCATCTGTGATTTTAAACAGTGCAATTTCAGTTATTTTTTTTCTGCACATGTTTGTAACATAGCGCATGCAAAAGTCTAATAAATCTACTTATGTAATGTACAAAGTCTACTTTAGTCACTTCCTTGCTGTACTCTGCTGCAGTAAAGCTGTTTTTGTCCCTCCATGCCTTGCCCTTACATTTGTCTGTATACAACTCCCATAATGCATTTGGGTGTTGCAAGTAAAAAGTGGACTGAACTCAGGTGTGCTACACCACGCATGGCATGCATTTGGTGCTATTTTAGTTACGTTTGACATTGAAATATGTTTAGCTGTGGTCTTACCATGGGAGGTACCCGCATGTTCAGAGGTGTCGATCTGTGTAATCCCGACGACTGCCTCTGGCTTCAGTGTGGATTCCACCATGTCCTCCAGTGGGGTGTTTGATCGTTCGGTAGATGGTCCCCCTTCAGTTTTTTTTTGCAGCGGCTAGCCTTTTAGCCACCCTCTCTTTAGCTCGGCTGCGCAGGTCATACCATCTTTTGCGCAGGTCAGAGATTGCACGCTGTGTTACCCCCACAGCATTGATTTTAGATTGGATTCCCAGCCAAATCTTTCTTTTGACAGACTCAGCAACCTGCAGGGAGAGTTTCCCAAATAGCAGGTCATGGTTCAACACCACTTCCTCAGTGAGGATTTCAAGTTCCTTTTCGCTAAATTTTATCTTTCTCTTCCTGCCTTCTCCTTTATTTTTCTCATTTTCTGTGGCCATGCTGTTGTTTTCTCACTGCTTCTGCTCCAAACACAGTTTCTTCCAGCAAAGCTCCACCAGTCTTCCTCCTCCTCAGACTCTCCCTGTGAACAGGTGTGTGCATTCAGTGAGTCACTTCCTGGTTGTGATGTCATCACAATGCAGCAATATGGGTAAATCGCAATTAGCGATTCTGTAATTGCGAAATCGCTATTACCGATTCGGTAAACAGGAAATCATTATTGATGATAGCGATTTTTACCGATTCGCAAATTTTTTCTGATGTTATTCATGCATTTAGTTTTGAGATTTCATAATAGCGATATCCTTATAAATTGCTATTAAGGAATCGCTAATTCAGTTTTTGATTCATGTGCTCCTAAATCAATTATTCGACACCTTCGAGGACTGCGTCGTTATTTTCTCTTCTACCCACCCACAACAATTTGGCAATGATTTTGGATGCTGCTTGTTTAAAGCTTTCATCGAGAATCTTTTTTTCCCTTCAGAGCCCATTCGCCGCATATCATCGCGTCTGTGCAGCTGTTGTCAACCAATTATTGTTGATTTTGTTGGAGTTCACTGACAGCAGTTCAGTTTTGCTCTTTGTTCCAAGAGTTAAGGAGAGGGACAGCAGAAAAGAGGAGGGAAGCAGAGAGAGGAAGAGAAAGGATGGGGTGAGCACACAGTCAGGTTGAGACATCTAGTTAGAGACCGGCAGCGAGAAAGAAAGAGATAGAAAGGGAGGGGGAGTAACAGAAGGAGTGAGACAAGAAAGACAGAAAGGAAGAGGGAAGCAGGGAGACTGCGTGAGAAGAAACATACAGCCAGACTTGCCGGAGAGCGCACCACACACCCAACTTGCCTGCCGACTGGGAGATCTCAAGACTCACCTGTACCCCCAAATAACCGGAAACGACTCACAGACTTTTGGTTACCCAGCAGGGCCTTAACCAATCAGAGCACATAATATAACACAATGTAAACCATGGAACATTCCTTAAATTAAGTGACGTTACGTGACATGTAAATTCTAACATATCACATAACCCATACAATTATTAGTATGTTTACTAATATGGGTGTCTCTTTTGGGCCACATTTGGCATTTAAGTGGTTTTTAAAAAAAAATCAAGTTATGGTCGACATATATTGCTTTTAAGTCAACAAAATGATTGAAACGAAACAAAATGAAATTCTCTAAACCAAAACATAGAACAAAACAGCACAATTAAAAGCCGATATCATGCTACAAGCCATGAAATACAAAAAACAGAAACCTACCACATAAGAACACATGATGTAACATATAAACTAGCATCACGAATATATCCCATGACATAACATATAACAACGTTTTTTTATACAGCGTTTCCTGATATTGGCTTTATGACACTCTAATTTGATGTTACTGTCACCCGGCTCTATGGTATGTACTGTAACAACCTTATAAGGATGTTAATGTTAATGTTAACGAGATTTGTAAAGCGCACGAATACCCGGAGGCATCTTGGCGCTGAGGACACAGTACGCCCACTGTAACGTCTAATTCATGAACAGCCAGGTTTTTAGTTCCTTCCTGAAGGTGGAAAGGGAGCTCGCAGCTCTGAGCACATTCGGAAGAGTGTTCCAGAGTTTGGAGGTGCCGTAGTGAAAGCTGCGACCGCCCCAATGCAATGTTCGAACTCTGGGCACTGCCAAAATTCTGGCCCCTGTTGAACGGAGGTGTCTTGTTGGTTCATACCAGACAAACAGGTTTTGTAAAAAGGAAGGACCTGTGTGGTTCAGAGCTTTATATGCCAAACAAAGAGCCTTGAATTTGATGCGTTGTGACACCGGAAGCCAATGCAGGTTACGAATCTCTTTAGATACAGAGTTTCCCCTGGGGATGTCGACCAATAAACGTGCTGCTGAGTTTTGAACCATCTGAAGCTTTTTTAAGCACTGTTTCTGTATGTTCAAGTAATGAAATGTTGGGTTTACATGTCTAACCTTCGGGTTACATCCAGACTTCTACAAAAGATCCGTTAATCCCCTGACCAATTCTATCGAGAGCCTGTGACCTACAGGTGACACCCGCATGTCTGCAGTATGCACAGTAGCCTTCTGAGCTGTGTCACAGGAACGTGTGCGCTGATTGTTTTATCCCTAATGGAACCTATGGCGTGAAGGTAAGACACAAATCCTCGCCCTATGGAAATGATCTTACTAAAAAATTTTACAGCAACTTGTGGCCAGTAAGGCACAAATACCCGTATACTGGCCGCAGGCACATTAACACACTGAGCTACCTACTGAACCTACGTTTTACATTTACAGTGGCTTTCTGGATAACGTATTAGTGCTATACAACAGAACATATATCATAAATATGTTGAACATAATATAACATGCTTAGACACGACAGAAAGAAGAACAGACTTACAGGCAGCAGTCGCGGCCGGCAAGTATGCACAGTAGCCTTCTGAGCTGTGTCACGGGGACTGGAATATGTGCGCTGATTGTTTTATCGCTAATAGAACCTATGGCGTGAAGGTTAGACACAAATCCTCGCCCTATGGAAATTATCTTACTAAACAATTTTACTGCAACTTGTGGCCAGTAAGGCACAAAAACCCGTATGCTGGCCGCAGGCACATTAACACACTGAGCTACCTACTGAACCTACGTTTTACATTCACAGTGGCTTTCTGGATAACGTATTAGTGCTATACAACAGAACATATATCATAAATATGTTGAACAGAATATAACATGCTTAGACACGACAGAAAGAAGAACAGACGTACAGGCAGCAGTCGCGGCCGGCAAGGCGGGCGGGAGGGGGGGGAAGCGGGACGGTATTAAAATACAAAAACTTACCTTCCTCCGCATCACGCACCACCGCCTCAGCTCCTACTGCTCCTGGCGCATTTTAGGCAGCCTCCCTCCCCTCCCCTACTCCAATCACAATGCTGCAATGGCAGCGTTGTGATTGGTGCGGTGCAGCCGACAGCGTCCCAGCCGGGCGCGTGTACAGAGGCCATTTTCTCAATGTAGGCTGCATGCAGCCTACATAGAGAAAATGTAGAGTGCGCATGACTGCTTTGGTTGGCCCTGGGGCTGACCAAACAGCCAGGGCCCACAACAGTTGGCAAGCCACTGCTCCCCTGCCCTCAAGCAGGACCGCCCGCCCCAACCACGCACTTCTGCTTTCTCGCAGTGCGAGAAGCAGAAACATAAAATGGTAGTTTTACCATTTTATGTTTCTGCTTCTCGCACTTCGAGAAAGCAGTGGGCGACGCCCAATGGAGGAGCCGCCACTGGAAATTTTAAAACCAAACTAGTTAAAACTAGATTCAGGAAAATGTCTTGGAGTTATTTGTGGAGAAGGCGATCTCTCAAGATGGTGTCTGCCCTTGATTGCCAGGTTGCCGATCTAGTCTTTACAAAAAGGAGCTTAATAGCAGAGGAGCAGTGTGAAGTGCGTGCGCAGCCTCGTTAGTGGTGCACTTCACTAAATAAATTCGTCAGAGTAGTGGCTTTTCCGGGATTCAGCAAGAGCGCGGGAAGAATAGTGTTTCAGAGTTAGTTTTCCGTTGCGCATGTCCCGACGGACTAGTGTTAGGGAATTTTGTGTTCAGTCCATTCTGCCTTGGGGCATTCCATGAGAGAGAAGAAGTTTTCCAGTGGAGGTTTTCTCTCTCCAGTCTGTAAAAATGTTGCTGCATTCTTTCCACAGAATGACTTGATTCAGAAGAAGACTGAAGGAACTTGCAGAACTTCAGGGTAGAATTGAAAATAACAAACACACACCTGCGACTCCCTACGCTTCCAGTACTTCTGGTCAGGCAAGTACCATAAAAGACAAAAAAAAAATTAAGATATCAGCAGATATGTTTATTGTATAATAGGTTTAACAGAAGGACTCTTTGGTAGAAGAAGAATATAATTCTCAAGTTAACTGTATGTTAGGTTAATGTTTTGAAACGCACTTAAAAGAAATAGCACATTCAGGTGTACAAGGTGTATATTATTATTTTTTTTTAAATGAAAAGGAAGATGAACATCTGAAAATAATTAAAAGGACTGAGAAAAATCCTAAAACACAGAAGAGGAGCTAGGCCAGTCTTTTAAGGGGTTTGTTGAAGAAAACTAAAGGAGAATGTCATCATAAAGTGTTTAAGGTACTTAGGGAAGAAGAGCGTTAATGTTTATTGTTGTTTTGCATCATATTAATCCTTCCTTCAAGGCTTTTCCACTAGGAGCCGGATAGGAAGTTCGTAGCAGCCCCAAAGAAAAAGACGAGGCAGTCTCTTCTTTTTTCGCATTCCCCTTTACCCCCTGGAGACCCTTGAACCTCTTGTAAATCTAGATAGGAGGTTGGAGGGAGTTCTTAAGGGGCATTGGGTTCAAGCACCATTCTGCTCCTGTGAAGACTGGAAACTCAAGGAATTGGCCTCTGGCAGACTGTCTAAAAAATGTGTAGGTTGTTGCACATTATTTCAACCAGATATGCTCAGACACACAGCACAGCAGGCTAAAATAAAATAAATGAATAAATAAATAAATAAAGCAAAACACAATATCAATAGTAATGAAAAATTAGAATGAATGAATAAAAAATATTAATATATCAAGTCACTGGCAAATGTGTATATTTTGCACACCCATTTGACAAGTTCAGCTGCTGTAGCTCCGTTCCAAGAAAAGATGATAATGTAATGTAAAATAAGTTTAAGCACCCAAGGAAGTCTTACGAAATACAGCTGAAGTGTAATTACAGCGATTGGATACAGAACAACGCAGCATCCAAGGAAAATGAGTCCCGAGGTAGCAGGAACTTTACCCGCGTCACCAGTGGCAGTAGACGAAGGTTATGAGGAATTCAAAATAGTGACACGTTCAATGTATAAGTGGCACGTCACACTTTGGTGTGGAGCGGACGTCAGAATTCCTTGAAACCAATTGCGAAGAACTTCCAACACCTACAAGAGAATGCTGGTTGGCCGCTACTGCTGGCAATCACTTGTCAACGAATGGTGAAGAACGCCACCACACAATGAAGAATACGCCTGTTGGCCGCTGTTGCCGAAATTGAAAAAAAAAATGCTCTTCTGCTTACAACACCTCAGTGCGGCTCCAAATGCTGATCACAAACAACAAACACTGCACACGGTGACTCCACTGCTGTCGGCACAGTAACAGATGAATAACCGCTGAACAATCTTTGAAGCAAATCAGCAATAAGCACTCTTGGAACAAAGAGCAAAACTGTACTTCTGCCAGTGAACTCCAACAAAATCAACAATAATTGGTTGACAACAGCTGCACAGACGCGATGATATGCAGCGAATGGGCTCTGAAAGGAAAAAAAGATCCTCGATGAAAGCTTTAAACAAGCAGCATCCCAAATCATTGCCAAATTGTTGTGGGTGGGTAGAAGAGAAAATAACGACGCAGTCCTCGAAGGTGTTGAACAATTGATTTAGGGGCACATGCATCAAAAACTGAATTAGCGATTCCTTAGTAGCAATTTATAAGAAATCGCTATTATGAAATCGCAAAACTCAATGCATCAATAAAATCGGAAAAAATTTGCGAATCGGTAAAAATCGCTATCATCAATAGTGATTTCCTGTTTACCGAATCGGTAATAGCGATTTCGCAATTACAGAATCGCTAATTGCGATTTACCCATATTGCTGCATTGTGATGACATCACAACCAGGAAGTGACTCACTGAATGCACACACCTGTTCACAGGGAGAGTCTGAGGAGGAGGAATACTGGTGGAGCTTTGCTGGAAGAAACTGTGTTTGGAGCAGAAGCAGTGAGAAAATAACAGCATGGCCACAGAAAATGAGAAAAATAAAGGAGAAGGCAGGAAGAGAAATATAAAATTTAGCGAAAAGGAACTTGAAATCCTCACTGAGGAAGTGGTGTTGAACCATGACTTGCTATTTGGGAAACTCTCCCTACAGGTTGCTGAGTCTGTCAAAAGAATGATTTGGCTGGGAATCCAAGCTAAAATCAATGCTGTGGGGGTAATACAGCGTGCAATCTCTGACCTGCGCAAAAGATGGTAGGGCCTGCCCTGCCGAGCTAAAGAAAGGGTGGCTGAAAGGCTAGCCGCTGCAAAAAAAAACTGGAGGGGGACCATCTACTGAATGATCAAACACCCTACTGTTGGACATGGTGGAATCCACACTGCAGCCAGAGGCAGTCGTCGGGATTACACAGACCGACACCTCTGAACATGCGGGTACCTCCCAAGGTTAGACCACAGATAAACATATTTCAATGTCAAATGTAACTAAAATAGCACAAAAGGCATATCCTGCGTGGTGTAGCACACCTGAGTCCAGTCTACATTTTACTTGCAACACCCAAATGCATTATGGGAGTTGTATACAGACAAATGTAAGGGCAAGGCATGGAGGGACAAAAACAGCTTTACTGCAGCAGAGTGGAGCAAGGAAGTGACTAAAGTAGACTTTGTACATTACATAAATAGATTTATTAGACTTTTGCATGCGCTATGTTACAAACGTGCAGAAAAAAAATAACTGAACTTGCACTGTTTAAAATCACAGATGCAGCACAAGACAGTGACGTGGCTGATGACTACGAGTCAGAGGGACCAATGGAACAGCCTGATGAGGGACCAGAACTGCCAGTATCCTCACCCAAACCTGCTCCCACTCGATGCAGGCGAGTAGTCCAACCACTGCCTGATTTGGAGAGTGATGAGGACAGCCAAACAGGAGCTCCCACACAGCAGCCTGCCCATACAACACCACCACCACCGGAGGTAACAATGCGGCGCTGTTCCATGCAGTTCCGCAGGCGAAGGCGCAGGGCAATCCTGACGTCTGCAGAGGACAATGGTGCACCTGCCTGCAGTGGGCTTGAGGCCAAAATGCTGAGGGTCCAGCGCCTGCAAGGAAGGAATATGAGGATTATGCAGGGCCAACTGGGGACAATGGCAACACACATGGGGGACATACGTGACTGCCTGAGAGAGCTAACAACTGCAGTATTTGAAGGGCACAGGGCAAACATCGAAAAACTAGACGGTGTTGCAACAACCATACAAGATATGTGCAGGGTCATCCAGGCTGAGCATGCCTCACATGGCAGGAGGCATCACAATTCAATGGGGCGCATGCACAGTTACACCAGGGCAATAGTACAACTACAGCTCAGCTTTCCAGGCGTGCTATCAGCATGCAGGTGGAGATGAGCCACTGCTGCGGGGATGTGGCCAGGGGCCTCATCCAGGTCACCAATGCAGTGGAACAACTCCGGACTGCACTGGTGGTGCAGGGGGCTTGTAAATCTGCCCCAAGGTACGTGATGTTCCTTTATCTGTGAGGGAAGATCTCAAGTTACATTTTGACCAATTGTGTAAAGACAATATCATAAAACCCATTGATGCTGCTGAGTGGGTCAGTGCTATTGTTATAGCCAAAAAGAAAAATGGCCAACTCCGTTTATGTGCAGATTTGTTCTCCCTTAACAGAAACCTATTAGTCGATTGCCACTCTCTACCAAAAATGATTGAGCTTTTAACCACCTTAGATGGAGCAAACGTTTTTAGCAACATTGACCTGAAAGCAGCAGATCATCAAGTACCGCTGAAGTAAGAATCACAAGCTCTGACTACTTTTATTACACGTTTTGGGGCTTTCAAATATTTGCGATTGCCATTTGGGCTAGCCATCATCAGCAAGTGTTTTTCAAATCCTAATGTTCAAGGTGCTCAAAGATGTGACTGGAGTACTTGCTTTTCAGGATGATATCCTCATATTTGCAAAAACGCCGGAGGAGCACAACATTGTTTTAGATCAAGTGCTGAGTATATTGTTAGAGTATGGCATGACTGTATATAAAGACAAGTGCAAATTTTAAACCAATAAGGTAGAATATTTAGGGCACTGCGTTACTTCTGAGGGAGTCAAACCCAAGGAGGATCTCGTCAAAGCTTTAAAAGAATTACCGGCACCTGATATAAAGGATGAATTAAAGTCATTTATAGGTCTCAGTGACTATTATTCTAGGTTTGTATTGGGGTATGCTACTCTCTTGGAACTGTTAAAAAAATGGCAAGATAAAGAGAGAAATTCATTTGGGGTCCGGAACAGGAAAGAGTATTTTTTTAAGACAAAGATTTGCTACCCAAAGTTCTTGCATTAAAAACTTATGTCAGTGGACATAAATGTGTCATCATGGTGGATGCTAGCGTGGTCGGCCTAGGTGCCATTCTGTGTCAACACATTGATAATGTGGAAAGTACTGTAGCTTTGATAGAGCGAAATGTTCTTGTGAATTGTAGGGGTGCATCATAATCACTGATAGGCCGCACCCACATGTATTCAGACATATATTCGTTTATATTCATTGTATACTCATGCATGTTTAGCAAAGAATGAATAGTTCACTGAAACGAAGTGAATTCAGCAGTATAATGGTGTTAGGATAATGATGTAATGTAATGCTTTTTGAATTGTGTGAACATAATGCATAGAGGAATTAGTTCGTGTATGTAATGTAATTGCAGTAGTTTAAACGTGCACCATATTAAAGTTGCACATGTAATTCATTGTTTGCATAATGAATCGTAATGAATATGCTTATAGGGAAAAGTAAGATGTGTGTTTAAAAGTTATATGTAAGGGCCTGACTACATATATGCTTAAGGAAGGCCTGGTATATTCTTATGTTAGCTTATAATGTAGGCCGAAAAGGGTTTCTCTTGGAAAGGCTCTCTGGGCACAAACGGTAGATTTAATTAGCACAGTAGAAGGTTTCTGTTGACCGTATCTTTTGTTGCAGGTGCAAGGACACATGTCTCGTTAGTAAAGACTAACTCTTTGTTTTCAAAAGTTAGAAAGATGGGAGGCATGGTACGGGGAGTGCAATGGAATTTAGGGATGATACTTTCAGCGGAGAAGGCGCCTGGGACTCAAGGTCAACGAAACCGTCCAGGATGAAGTCACCGTTTCAATGGAAAAGCACAAGAAAGAAGACCTGGCCAAGAGGGCGTAAACAAGGCGTGTACCTTTGTAGTATGGTTTTGTATTAGGGATAGTGCCCTGAGGGAGGAGGCCAGAGAAGCGGTAGGGGAGACCTGAGAGAAGGACAGAGCTGAGCTTAGGTATATGGTGATTGCACTTCTTAGGAAGTCTTCACAGCTGACACCTTTTATTCTTTCTTGCCTGGGAAAATCGTTATGCAGGGATGTCACTTAGCGTTAGTGTAGGGACAGCAATTGATTTTAAGCTTGTTTAGGCCCATGAAGAGCAACTTAGAAATAGGAGCAATCATAGTCTGGTTGGTCCTCCTAGAACTGTCTATTCTTCTTATCCTGAGTCGGATGAGACTCCTGCGTAGATTATTATTTGTATTAGTGCCCATCTATTTCTTTAACCTCGTGTTGAGGTGCCTGCACGTTCAGTTATTTTTGGCGATAATAAATTCTCAAACTTGAATTCGGAGTCAGTGATCCTTTCAGACAAAATGAATGCTGATATCTAACCTGATGACATTCTCTCCTTTACACTATTCAACAGGTAAAAAGATCTTGGCGGCCAGAGGGTTCTTATAGATAATTAGATAAGAATCGGCGTTATCAGTTGGTAGCAGAGTAGGATGGTTACCTTTGATGGTAAGGGGAGATCTAGAGCAAGATAGGAGACTAAGTTGCCCCATAGAGCCCGAGTGAAGCTGATCCAGAGGACCGCGGGAAACGGATGTCGGAGGTCGTGGAAAACTGACGGAGAGTGACGGTGCGGCGGAAGTAGCAGTTCGTAGTAGAGTGAGTATGAAAAGAGTGATGTTTGGTAGATTGCGGTGTTATATTGTTGTGTGATGTCTTGCGGAGTTGGAACGAAAGTTGAGTGATTGAGAAACGGACCGTGAGCGCGCGCGGGACCGGGAGATTTATTGTGGTGTAGAATACACCCAGAGTTGAGAACGTTGACCAGAGTTGTGGGGGTCACGAGACGTCATTGACAGACCCACAGAAGATAGGGACACATGTGTGAGTGTGTGAATAACCAACGCAGGTCGTAGGTTATTGTGTGCAGAACATCGAGTGATTGAATCCTATCGAGTGTATTAGAGGCGATTGTCCGGTCGTTCGTGGACAGACGGTTGCCAGATTGAGGTCAACAAGCTTAAGAGACTGATCGGTCATTGGTAAGACTGACGGTCAGAGAGGTAATTGTTCGGTAGGACGGACATTATTTCAGAGTATAATTGGGACGGATGCGAGTGAGAACAAGTGAATTAGAAAGGAGGGGAACTGCTGCGAGCGGAGGAAACGTGACGTCAGACAAGTGCCGCGCTGCGATAGGCCGGTTGGTGTGAGCCGCGCTGGGATTGGAGGATTGAAATCAGGAAGTAAAAGCGGACATTTTGAGTACGAATAACAAAGTTGATTCATCATGAAATGTTTTAAAGCTTTACGAGAACTTTGTAGAGGTGATAGACATGTGGTTGTTCGGGAGGGAGAGGAAGCTCCTCCTGAGGACACACCAGCACATTATATGGCAAAGAATGTAGGATTGCATACTATAATTTGGCTCGAGAATTGGCATAAAATGACAGAAACAGAGGGAGATTTGTCGTTCCCTCGATATGGTACTTTCAGGTTAGAGGTGCTGTACCAGCTCAAGAGTGTAATGGCTTCATTACGACCACTACCCAGACCAACACAGTTTGAGGCACTACATGCGTGGATAAGGGCAGCGTATGATAGGAAGAAGGACAGATGTCAGGAAAGGGTGAAGAAATCGGTCAGGGCATTTCAAGATGCAAAATGGGATGCCTTGGAGAAAAGGTGGAGAGCAGACACGATCGAAGGAGATAAGTTATACCCACTGCTGATACAAAATGGAAAGATTACAAGAATCGATGAGGATGACAGTGATTTAGATGACAGTCTGTTGGATAGGATGTTGGCGGAGAGGCCACCACCATTTAACCCAGATTCAGAAGAGGGAAAGACAACCCCAGCAGTGGCAATAGTTGATGAGAGTCAGAACCAGACTAGCATGAGAGTAGTGGGAAGAATTTCCACAGGAACGGAGGGGGCTACGGCGTCTATGATAACACAGCCTCCTGTGGGGAACACAAGATTACCGGACTCCTTGACAGTACCGGTTACCATTGGCCCTATAGTACCGGTATATGACCCAGACCGAGTGAGAGAAGGGAGCTCCGTGCCGATGAGAAGGGAAGAAGGAAACAGTGAGAGTGGGAATGGGTTTGGAGTAAGGGTGGTTCATTTCCCAAGACCAATAGACACAAGTACGCCGTTACCGGCTACTGCGGACTCTTCATGTGGGCGAGAAGAGGAGAGACCGGAAAGACCGAGGTCTTTACGGGAATCTAAGTCAGCTTTGAGGGAGTGGACACCAACAGTAACGAACCAAGAGGATAGGATGCAAAGAGATAGGGCACAAAATGTCTCGGAAGACAGACCAGGTTCCAGGAATATGGAAGGGAATAGGTCACAAGGACAGAATAGTGACTGTGATGAGCGGGACGGCTCAGGTTGTCGAGATGTACTGAGGAGTGCAGTACAGGCAAGGTTGCTAGACGTAGTGAGGCTGAAAGCAGAGGTAGACGAAATGATCAGTGGGGGTCTGCCTTTGGAAAGGATAGAAATCTATGGATCAGATGAGCTGCTGTTTGTAGCAAAAGATGTGACTCGAAAAGCTAGAATGGCACATGATAGATTGAGGGATTTGGCCAAAAGATATGAGGTGGACCTGAATAAAACTAAAGCGTTACAGGGACCACACAGATTGCATTACAGTGATCAGGAGTTGGAGGAGAAAAGAATCACAGGATTAAAGACGCACACCAGAGACCTGATCATAGGAATGAGAATATGGATTTTGTTGGACAAATGGGAAGAAAGGTGGTCCAAAAAGAAACCAGTAAAGAGAGCAGAAGGAGAAACGCCGCCGCCAGGAGGGGGGCGACGGGTGTTGGAAATTTTCCTTTACGGGAAGTACAGAATGGAGGGTACGTGCATGTGCCGTGGAATAGAGGTGATTTGGCTGCATTTACAAATGATTTTCCTCGGCTGAGGGAAAAACCGGTGGAGTGGTACAAGCAGGTTGAGCGGTTTGTGAAGATTTCAAAAGTATTGTGGATTGATTTGAACACTTTGTTTGACATAGTGGTACCAGGAGATTTGTGGACAGCATGTAAAGTCGCTATTGAGTGGCCGACTTCGGAACCGAAAAGAGAGGCGGTTACAAATGGTCCATCACCTGATGTCATGAAAAAGTATGAGCAGGTGATTACATGGTTGAAGTCGAAGATTTCACCTCAGGATATAGATTGGGTTAAGATAGATCGGACTGTACAAGAACCCAAGGAAACGGTGCATGAATACTATGAAAGACTTCTGCAAGTTTTTAAACAGTATAGTGGGTTAGATGTTTTGGACCCTAAGGATATGGGACAGTTTGTCTCAAAGTTTGTAACGGGTCTGAGAGGGGAAATCAGCCTCATGATACAGCACCATTTGATCTGCTGGCAGAACAAGCCACTAGATGAAATTTTGCGGTACGCGAGATACTGTAGTGATGAGGTGGATTCAAAACATCGAAAGCTAAAAGACAAATTGATGCTTGTCCAGATGCAGACAGCACAGAATCAGCCTAGTGGAGGGACCTTGGGGAGAAAGCAAGGAAATTTCCAGGGAAACCAGAATGGGCAGGTACAGGGAAAGGGAAAACCAGTAGACCCCAAGACAGGAGTGGACGTGGCCACACTAAAGAAGACCACTGCGTGTCATCTTTGTCGCCAGGTCGGACATTGGAAACGCGAGTGTCCTTTGAACCCAGCTAATCAGGTACAGGAAGAGGAAGAGGGGCTCAGGCACCCGCGCAAGAGGTGGTTAACACAATAACGAGACCTAGAACGATGAAAGGGGGGTTTACAATTCTCATGCTCAGATTCCCCAAGCTCCAAGGTTTTCACAAGGAACACGAACGTACCAACAGATGCCCCTGTTCGAACGCTATGCTGAGGATAGCTTAGACCCTTTATCCTGACGGTGCCTGAGAGGGGAGGAAGACTGCACACTTGGAGCGGTCTTGGAGGTAGACCAGAGAGGACCTTTTGTAGAGGCAGAGATTGAGGGCAATCCTGCAACACTTTTGGTTGATACTGGAGCTACCCGGTCTACTGTAAGATCTGCAGTAGTCCCTAACCTACCCCTCTCGGGACAATCAATCCAGGTTGTCGGAGTAGCGAACAAGAAGATGAGCAGCCCATTGACAGAACCGATCTTAGTAAAGATAGGTACTTTCCAAACTAGACATCAGTTTGTAGTATGTGACACGAGTCCAGTTTGTCTTTTGGGAAGAGATCTGTTGTGCAAATTGAACTGCACGATTTATTGTACACCACGAGGAGTGGAGGTCCAGACGAGAGATGATGATGCTGACTTTAAGATGGCCAATCAGCATCTGTGTATAGATCTGTACCCAATGGTGACTGTGGAAGAACTTCCACATGATCTGAGAGACGCAGTGTCGCCTGTGGTGTGGGATTTCGCAGGAGACGAAATAGGTTTAATCAGAGGGGTTGAACCAGTGCGGATTGAGGTGAAACAGAATGTTGATTTCCCCAGAACACCTCAATACAATTTATCGATAGAAACGATTGCAGGAATAAAACCTGTGATCGAGACTTTCATTGAGAAGGGTATTTTGAAGGAGATCAGAGGTAGTCCCTGTAATTCACCCATAATGGGACTACAGAAACCGAGCGGGAAATACAGGATCGTGCAAGACCTGCGAAAGGTCAACATGATAGTTGTCCCTTGTTGTCCAGTGGTACCGAATCCTTCAGTAATACTGTTCCAGATCCCATGTGAAGCCGAGTGGTTTACGGTTATCGATTTGTGTCAAGCCTTCTTTTCGATACCGCTCCACGAGGAAAGCCAATTTCTTTTTGCATTTAGGCTAGAGAATCGCGTGTTAACATGGTGTCGTATCCCTCAAGGGTATACGGAAAGTCCATCGATCTTTAACCAGATCCTGAAGAAGAACCTTGAGAGTCTTGTGTTGCCGCAGAACTCAGTTCTCGTGCAGTACATAGATGACTTGCTCATTGCCTCAGAAACAGAAGATGCTTGCAGAATTGACACAGTAGCCTTGTTGAACCACTTAGCAGAGAATGGACATAAGGTGTCCCCGAACAAGCTGCAGTACTGTTTGAATGAGGTACAGTACTTGGGACACAGATTAGAAAAAGGCAAGAGGAAGGTGTCACCAGATCGAATTGAGGCAATAATGAGCATGGCGGTACCCACTACACAGAGGGAAGTTAGGATGTTTCTGGGAATGGTTGGCTATTGTCGACAGTGGATTCCTAGTTTCTCCTTGAGAGCAAAGCCTCTGCAGAGGCTTACACACAAGGATGTGAGTGATCCGGTACCATGGGACGAGGAGTGCTTGATGTCATTCCTGCAGTTGAGAGATGATTTGTGCAGGGCTCCCGCACTGGGAATGCCTGATTACAACAAGGCCTTTTCATTGTTTTGTTACGAGAGAGGAGGATGTGCATTAGCAGTGTTAGCTCAGAACCATGGAGGTGTCCGTAGACCAGTTGCTTATTTTTCAGCTACTTTAGATCCAGTAGCTTCTGCGTTGCCCGGATGTCTAAGATCCGTTGCTGCAACAGGTGTCAGCATTGAAAGATGTGAAAGCATTGTAATGGGACATCCATTGACTGTACATGTACCACATTCGGTTGAGTTATTAATGACCAGGACCAAGACCCAGCACCTAACGAACAATAGGTTAACAAGGTACGAGCAAGTCATACTTGCCGCAGAGAATGTGACTCTGAAAAGGTGCTCCATCTTGAACCCTGCGACATTGATGCCTATACCGAACACAGATGATGAAGATTGTGAGGACCATGACTGTCTCGATGTGACCGAACTTTGCACCAAACCG
The DNA here is from genome assembly GCA_963921515.1 of Calotriton arnoldi. Taxonomy (NCBI): domain Eukaryota; kingdom Metazoa; phylum Chordata; class Amphibia; order Caudata; family Salamandridae; genus Calotriton; species Calotriton arnoldi. The sequence continues at coordinate 124,777 of CAWUFW010020411.1, read as the reverse complement.
AGACCTGACATTGTCGATGAGCCATTGGATGACCCAGATGAAATTTTCTTTGTCGATGGTTCATGCTTAAGAGACAGTGTGGGGCAATTGAGAGCAGCGTTTGCTGTATGTACTATTTCAGGAGTGGTCGACGCCGCTTGCCTAGAAGGAGTACGCTCCGCGCAGGTAGCTGAGATCATTGCCTTGACCCGTGCCTGTTTGGCCGCTGATCGAATTCGAATCACGATTTACACAGACAGCCAATACGGCTTTGGCGTGGTGCATGACTTCGGGCAGTTATGGTCTCAGAGGGGATTTTTGACATCATCTGGCTCACCCATTCGTAATGGAGAATATGTAAGACAATTGTTAGAAGCATTACAGCATCCGAAAGAAATCGCTGTTGTAAAGTGTTCAGCCCATGGGAAGGGGGAGGACTTTGTATCCTTGGGTAATAACTACGCAGATGAGGTAGCCCGCTTCTGCGCAGAACAAGGATGCATATACACAGGCAGGGAGATAGAAGAGAGCCAAGAGGGAACCGATCTCAGCATAATGTTGGCCATGGCAGACACTTGGGAAGAGCTTAAGAGATTGCAAGATGAAGTCTCAACCAAGGAAAGAGAGGGCTGGATCAAAGCTGGTTGCGAGAGAGGAGAGGTGGATGTGTGGGTATCAAACGATGGGAGAGCTGTGTTGCCGGAAGAATTGCTGAGTCCGATGGCAAGATTGATACATGGTCAGGCACACCTGGGTAGAGACGCAATGATGAGGGTGTTCAGACAGACGTGGTATAACCCACGGTTCCGAGCAATGGCTGAGACGGTATGTCAGAGGTGTGTTACATGTCAACAGATGAATGCTGGAAAGAAAACTGTAGTCACACTGAGTCATATTGGAAGGTCAGGAGGGCCCTTCAATAGATTACAGCTGGATTTCGTGGAGATGCCTAGGTGCAATGGCTTGAGGTACATTCTAGTGATAGTATGTATATTCTCACGGTGGGTGGAGGCATACCCCACACGAAGGTGTGACACTCTGACAGTGGCTAAATTACTGTTGAGGGAGCTTATCCCTAGATTCGGGATCCCGACCTCTTTGGAATCAGATAGAGGTGGGCACTTCCATAGCGAAATCATGAAGTTACTTTGTGCAGCATTGAACATTGACCAGAGACTCCACTGTAGCTACAGACCAGAGGCTTCTGGGATGGTGGAACAAGTTAATGGAACTTTGAAAGCCCGGATGGCAAAAATGTGTTCTTCAACATCCCTGAAATGGCCCGACGCCTTGCCACTGGTGCTCATGAGCATGCGAAGTGTCCCAGACAGAAAGACCGGGTTGTCCCCCCATGAAATAATAATGGGGAGGGCAATGAGACTGCCAGCAGTACCAACTACAGCCTTGATAAACATCACTGATGATTTGATTCTCGATTATTGTAAAGGACTCTCTGATGTGGTCCGTTCTGTATCCCAGCAGGTGCAAGCAGCTGTGGTTCCAGCCTCGAGTGATCTGTGCCACGACTTGTGTCCCGGTGACTGGGTGCTCGTCCGGAAGCACGTGAGGAAGAGTTGCTTGGATGCCCGTTGGCGTGGCCCGTATCAGGTGATACTTATCACGAACACAGCAGTAAAGTGTGGAGGATTGCCGAACTGGGTGCATGCTTCCCATACCCGCAGAGTTCCAGCACCCTTGGAAGAAACAGCTCCTCTCGTAAATGAAAACCCAGCTGACGTGGTAGGGCCACATGAGAGGACAAGTCAAGCTGTAAGGGTCGCTGACACAGCTGGTGGTGCACTAGAGCAAGCTGAAGGGGGTTTCCACAGTTCGAACCCTGATTCAGGCACCGAAGAAAGAGAAGGTGCAGTGGGCGGAGAAGAGTCAAATGCAGCAGAAAGAGGAAGTAGTGCACTGGGCATAGAAGGAGAAGGCAGACGAACGAACAGAAGTGCTGAAAGTTGGCCTGAAAGACAGAGGCGACTGAACCTGAGGTTAGCACCTGAGAGAGACCTTGCTCCAGTGTCCGAAGTATCTGAAACCGAAGCAAGCGACGAAGACCAAGCACAAGACAGTCGGCGAAGGTCCAAGAGAACAAGAGTGCCTTGTCGCAGATACTCTACCCCTGAGTGGACTTACACTGTGTTTGATGCAGGGGGTGGTGAATACAGGGAGACTGAAGTCAGTGGAAGTGTTCAGTCGGAGCCCGAAACTGGTGGTGAAGGTGGTGCTGCGGATGCCAGGGTTCGAGATAGACGGAACACTGACACTCACGATTCCGAATCCCCCACTTCTGAGTGAAGTCCGAAACTTGCTTTTGCATCGGGTCGAATTCCCGCCTTTCGGAGCTGAGCCGTTTTCACACGAAGTGCTGCTTTTGCGTCTTGAACTTTTGTATCACGTTCTGGTCGTGCTTAATGAGGATCTCATTATGGATCAGTAATGAACTGTAAATAAAAGTCTAAAAGAAGAAGATAACCTAGGTCCAAGTGGAAGAAGAATAAACTTAGGGACTTTCCACAAGAAGAGGAACGAAAACTAGGGAAGTCTTTTTCTGGACTGTGTAAATAAGTTGTGATCGGAAAGGGAAAGCCCGGAGATTTCATGGTTGCTCGAGCTGGTTAAGCAAGTCATAAATAAAGGACAGAGACTTTTCTGAGTTCTTTGCGATAACCAAGACTTTTTGAGAACTTTCGAAATCATGGAGCCGGGAAATCCCAATCGTAGAGCAAAGTGGATTATAGGCATTCTTATAAGTAGTGTGATAATTTCAATAATCATAGTAGTTGTAGTCTCATATACTGGTTCGCATGAGCCAGAAGTAGAGGCAGTGACAGGGACACCTACACCTATCACACCTAGTCAGAAGGGGGTAGACAGGGCAGCTGATAGAGCTATGATATTAGAAGAAAGTCGTAGATTACATGTAGATTTGTCTAAGGGTGATTTTAAGCTTAATGCGTATGCTAAGTTGTTGTATGAGTATGTTGACGTGATGGATGCGAAAGATTGTTATGTGTGTATGCAGTTGCCTACTTCGGTGGATGAGGGTATTAGATATCATCATCTTCCACTGACTTATGGTATTTCTTGTAGTCTTTTGCTTAGTTTGTTTTATGAGAGAGATCAGTTCGAGTATTTCTTTTCCAATTTCGACGCAGTACTTCCTGAAGTTCCAGCTTACAAGCATTTGAATAAGTATGACTATTATAAGACCGAGGACAGACTGAGGAAGTACTTCATACCGAGTTTGGAATTGGATACAGCATTCGCACACAGGCACAATCTGACTTGTTTGATGTCGGATGTAGAGAGAAAGTTTGTAGATCAGGTTGAAGATAGGTATAGAAAGCTGACTGAATCCCGAGATTTAGGGCATCACAGGACAGATTGGACGGAGGAAGAACGGTTGCACAAGACCAGGGGAAGCTATGGTCCTATAGCGTTAGATAAGGAGCAGAGGGGTAAGTTGTGTATAAGGCGTTATCAGACTTACTACGAAAAGGTTCCAGTGGGACAGAGTACTTGTGATCACGTTTTCACCATGGCAGATGAGGCAAAAGATTTTCTCCAAGGTCCTGTACAAGTGATACCTACGGTGTATTACGTATGTGGGAAGAATGCTTATGTGAGGTTGCCTGCAAATTGGTATGGAACATGTTATTTGTCAATAATATTTCCAAAGATTTACCATACAGAAGACTTAAATCTTCTGGAGGGTGGAGAGCATTCAAGAACGAGAAGAGCTGCAAGTGCAGGAATCGTTGTGGGGGATATCTTTGGAGCTATGATACCTAGTCTAGGAGTAGTCTTGAATGATGTGAAGATCCGGAGGTTAGCGACGGTGGTGGATGAATTTTCGATGAACACAGCAAAATCGTTGGTGTTGGTGGAAGGAGAGATGTTGTCGATAAGGGGAATGGTTTTGCAGAATCGCCTTGCTTTGGATGTCCTATTGGCAAAAGAGGGCGGAGTCTGTAAAATGCTGAAGGTTCAAGAGTGCTGCACTTATATACCAGACCGTAGCAAGGATCTGGAGAAATATATAAGTAACATCACTATGGTCCACACAAAGATAGCGGATTTGACCGAGGAAGGGGCCTGGGAAAAGGTCGGAAAGGGTTTTGGTCAAGTGGGAGGTTGGTTTGCAAACCTAGGAAAGGGATTCCTTGGGTACTTCCTGAGACCACTCCTTATCTTGGTGGTTTGTGTGGCTGGCTTGTGGATTATGATCAAGGCCTACAAATGGTATCGAGCAGGCAGAGTCAAGAGAGCTTTGAGGGAAAATGACATGAGATTGGCAAGACTGCAGGACAATCAGTATAAAAGGCTCAAGAGCATGGAGAACTTCAGATCAGGGAAGATGGGAACAAGTTCTGTTTAGGTCGGTTCCTTCTCCGAGGGAGTAGAATGGGATGTGATGACAGGAGTCATCAAAGGGGGAACTGATAGAGCGAAATGTTCTTGTGAATTGTAGGGGTGCATCATAATCACTGATAGGCCGCACCCACATGTATTCAGACATATATTCGTTTATATTCATTGTATACTCATGCATGTTTAGCAAAGAATGAATAGTTCACTGAAACGAAGTGAATTCAGCAGTATAATGGTGTTAGGATAATGATGTAATGTAATGCTTTTTGAATTGTGTGAACATAATGCATAGAGGAATTAGTTCGTGTATGTAATGTAATTGCAGTAGTTTAAACGTGCACCATATTAAAGTTGCACATGTAATTCATTGTTTGCATAATGAATCGTAATGAATATGCTTATAGGGAAAAGTAAGATGTGTGTTTAAAAGTTATATGTAAGGGCCTGACTACATATATGCTTAAGGAAGGCCTGGTATATTCTTATGTTAGCTTATAATGTAGGCCGAAAAGGGTTTCTCTTGGAAAGGCTCTCTGGGCACAAACGGTAGATTTAATTAGCACAGTAGAAGGTTTCTGTTGACCGTATCTTTTGTTGCAGGTGCAAGGACACATGTCTCGTTAGTAAAGACTAACTCTTTGTTTTCAAAAGTTAGAAAGATGGGAGGCATGGTACGGGGAGTGCAATGGAATTTAGGGATGATACTTTCAGCGGAGAAGGCGCCTGGGACTCAAGGTCAACGAAACCGTCCAGGATGAAGTCACCGTTTCAATGGAAAAGCACAAGAAAGAAGACCTGGCCAAGAGGGCGTAAACAAGGCGTGTACCTTTGTAGTATGGTTTTGTATTAGGGATAGTGCCCTGAGGGAGGAGGCCAGAGAAGCGGTAGGGGAGACCTGAGAGAAGGACAGAGCTGAGCTTAGGTATATGGTGATTGCACTTCTTAGGAAGTCTTCACAGCTGACACCTTTTATTCTTTCTTGCCTGGGAAAATCGTTATGCAGGGATGTCACTTAGCGTTAGTGTAGGGACAGCAATTGATTTTAAGCTTGTTTAGGCCCATGAAGAGCAACTTAGAAATAGGAGCAATCATAGTCTGGTTGGTCCTCCTAGAACTGTCTATTCTTCTTATCCTGAGTCGGATGAGACTCCTGCGTAGATTATTATTTGTATTAGTGCCCATCTATTTCTTTAACCTCGTGTTGAGGTGCCTGCACGTTCAGTTATTTTTGGCGATAATAAATTCTCAAACTTGAATTCGGAGTCAGTGGTCCTTTCAGACAAAATGAATGCTGATATCTAACCTGATGACATTCTCTCCTTTACACTATTCAACAGGTAAAAAGATCTTGGCGGCCAGAGGGTTCTTATAGATAATTAGATAAGAATCGGCGTTATCAGCTTTTGCATCCAGAATGCCATCGGATACAGAGAAAAGGTACAGTACCATTGAAAAACAGGGCCTTGCTTGTGCATGGGATATAGAGACATTTTAAGCGTTCGTGTGAGGCACTCATTTCACCTTGTGTACCAACCATAAACACTCATGTACTGTTATGTTTCATATAGGTACCCCGATAAAGGCTCAGGTAGTGACTGAACCTTTCACCTACATTTCCCCTGCCATTACACTACATAACGATTCTTAGTACCGACCTTTTATCTAGTTACGGTAATGCCTAAATGACATGGGGTTTTCTCCGAAAACTAGCCTCATTCATTATGCATGAGGATTCTTGGAATCTCAGCAGGACTACCATCCCCTGCGTAATAACTATGTATAAGGGTCATTCCTTCCGTCTTCCTAGTCCGACATGACACAGAAAGGTACATCCCCTGAGGGTGTCACTTTGGGTATATAAACACCATGGGGCCGATTCACAGAACTAATCTTAGATAAAATCCTAAACTTACTACTTTTGGTATTCACTGAAGGCATTTAGTAGTAGTAAAGTTAGGAGTCCTAACTTTACTACTACTAAATGCCTTCTGTGAATACCAAAAGTAGTAAGTTTAGGATTTTATCTCAGTTTAGTAGTAGTAAAGTTAGGAGTCCTAACTTTACTACTACTAAATGCCTTCTGTGAATACCAAAAGTAGTAAGTTTAGGATTTTATCTCAGTTTAGTAGTAGTAAAGTTAGGAGTCCTAAGTTTACTACTACTAAATGCCTTCTGTGAATACCAAAAGTAGTAAGTTTAGGATTTTATCTCAGTTTAGTAGTAGTAAAGTTAGGAGTCCTAAGTTTACTACTACTAAATGCCTTCTGTGAATACCAAAAGTAGTAAGTTTAGGATTTTATCTCAGTTTAGTAGTAGTAAAGTTAGGAGTCCTAACTTTACTACTACTAAATGCCTTCTGTAAATACCAAAAGTAGTAAGTTTAGGATTTTATCTCAGTTTAGTAGTAGTAAAGTTAGGAGTCCTAAGTTTACTACTACTAAATGCCTTCTGTGAATACCAAAAGTAGTAAGTTTAGGATTTTATCTCAGTTTAGTAGTAGTAAAGTTAGGAGTCCTAACTTTACTACTACTAAATGCCTTCTGTGAATACCAAAAGTAGTAAGTTTAGGATTTTATCTCAGTTTAGTAGTAGTAAAGTTAGGAGTCCTAAGTTTACTACTACTAAATGCCTTCTGTGAATACCAAAAGTAGTAAGTTTAGGATTTTATCTCAGTTTAGTAGTAGTAAAGTTAGGAGTCCTAACTTTACTACTACTAAATGCCTTCTGTGAATACCAAAAGTAGTAAGTTTAGGATTTTATCTCAGTTTAGTAGTAGTAAAGTTAGGAGTCCTAACTTTACTACTACTAAATGCCTTCTGTGAATACCAAAAGTAGTAAGTTTAGGATTTTATCTCAGTTTAGTAGTAGTAAAGTTAGGAGTCCTAACTTTACTACTACTAAATGCCTTCTGTGAATACCAAAAGTAGTAAGTTTAGGATTTTATCTCAGTTTAGTAGTAGTAAAGTTAGGAGTCCTAACTTTACTACTACTAAATGCCTTCTGTGAATACCAAAAGTAGTAAGTTTAGGATTTTATCTCAGTTTAGTAGTAGTAAAGTTAGGAGTCCTAACTTTACTACTACTAAATGCCTTCTGTGAATACCAAAAGTAGTAAGTTTAGGATTTTATCTCAGTTTAGTAGTAGTAAAGTTAGGAGTCCTAACTTTACTACTACTAAATGCCTTCTGTGAATACCAAAAGTAGTAAGTTTAGGATTTTATCTCAGTTTAGTAGTAGTAAAGTTAGGAGTCCTAACTTTACTACTACTAAATGCCTTCTGTGAATACCAAAAGTAGTAAGTTTAGGATTTTATCTCAGTTTAGTAGTAGTAAAGTTAGGAGTCCTAACTTTACTACTACTAAATGCCTTCTGTGAATACCAAAAGTAGTAAGTTTAGGATTTTATCTCAGTTTAGTAGTAGTAAAGTTAGGAGTCCTAACTTTACTACTACTAAATGCCTTCTGTGAATACCAAAAGTAGTAAGTTTAGGATTTTATCTCAGTTTAGTAGTAGTAAAGTTAGGAGTCCTAACTTTACTACTACTAAATGCCTTCTGTGAATACCAAAAGTAGTAAGTTTAGGATTTTATCTCAGTTTAGTAGTAGTAAAGTTAGGAGTCCTAACTTTACTACTACTAAATGCCTTCTGTGAATACCAAAAGTAGTAAGTTTAGGATTTTATCTCAGTTTAGTAGTAGTAAAGTTAGGAGTCCTAACTTTACTACTACTAAATGCCTTTTGGTGGGCGTATATGGATAAAGATATTGATGACTTTGGAAATGGGTGTTAGGAATGCATTTTATCTAATAAACACTGGAAACGTAAGGATACTCCTTTAATTGCTACACTATTACCTCATGAGCCGTGGAGTAAGTTGGCTTTAGAAATTGAAGGACCCATTTCTGCATTACCTGACAAATCCAAGTATTTACTTGTGTTTACAGATTATTATTCCAAAAGGATACATTATGATTTCTTAAGTGAATGCGTCCACTCAAATTGCTATCCATTTCTTGGAGAAGATTTTCACTTTAGAAGGTTATCAGGACAACATAGTTACAGATAAGGGTGTTCAAATGATTTATGAGTGCATGAAAATATTATTAAAAAATAAAGACATCAAACATTACAATATTGCTTTGTATTCTCCTCAAGCCAGTGGTGCTGTCGAGAGGGCACACCATTTGCTCAAGTAGGGTATTCAAACAGCTTTGACATGTGAAAAAGTTTATTCAGGACAAAGTGTGGGTGTATCATAACACACCTCACAGCACTACTAGGGTGTCCCCTTTCACACTATTGAGAGGCAGAGTTTCCCGCACAGTGCTATGCCCTAGTTGGTTACAGGACAAGCATCCTGAAGAACTTGTAAATGTAAAAGACGTTAAGGAAGCACAACGTAAAATGAAGGTCTGCCGTGATTATAAGAAACGTGTATGGGAAAATTAAATCTGTGTAGGTGCATGGGCCATGTTAAAGGATACGACGAACAAGAAGTCTAAAGTTTGTTTTCCCTTTAATGGCCCGCAGTCGCGGCTCCTAGTGGGAGTGCTGCGGGGCGGTGGGGCGGGGCAGTGGAGGGGCAGGGTGGGGGATAGTAAACTCCGGCATACGGCCGACCGGAGTTAAGTACATAAATATATAAATAAAACGAATTACATTGCGCGCGCTGCAACGCCATTTGCATTGCAGCGCGCGCAATGTAATTTGTTTTATTTATTTATTTATGTACTTAACTCCGGTCGGCCGTATGCCGGAGTTTACTACCCCCACCCTGCCCCTCCCCGTCCCGCCCCACCGCCCCGCAGCACTCCCACTAGGAGCCGCGACTGATGGCCCGTATAAAGTTTCTAAAGTTGCACGTTCTTCTGTCATGTTTGAGGATAGGCGTTGGTGGTCTAATAGGAATTTAGTTCTACTCACAGAATTTAAAAAAGTTCTATCATAAGAAACAAAGGGCCACATGTATCAACATTGGAAACTGCAATTACCTAATTGTGATTTTCTGAGAATAGCAATTAAGTAATCGCAATTTCCAATGTATGAAAGTCCATGAGTTTAAAATACCAATTCTTAGTAGGTCGCAAACCGCCCTACCTCATTAATATTAATGAGGTAGATTGCAATTTGCGAGCCCCTAGGAATCGCAAAAATCACAGGGATGGTGGCCTGCTGAGGTCAGCAGACCACCATGTCTGTGAATGCTTTTAAAAAAAGCAATCCTTTTTTTTGTAAAGCAGCCTGTTTTCCTTAAAGGAAAATGGGATGCTTTACAAAAAGAAAAATGAAAAGTTTTCCTTTCATTTTTTAAGAGCAGGCAGTGGTCCGTGGTCTTGAAAAATGCTTTTACAAACATTCACAAAGGGGAAGGGGTCCCTTGGTGACCACTTCCAATGTGCGAATGGGTTTCCACCTACTTGAAGTGGGTGGTAAAATGCAAATGTTTTGCGACCGCATTTTGGTCGCAAAACAGTCATACATACCAATGCAATTGGGTATTAGGAAGGGATGCCCTAAACACACCCCTTCCTAATACCGAATCGCAAAACCCAACTCAAAAAGGCTTCATGTATGTGGCCCAAACTGCCTTGTCATCAGGATCTATTTTTACCAGCTATAAGTGATTCTTTGTTGTGAAGTTCTTCTCCTTCCTGTCCTATTATCAGGGATGATGCTAATGTGAGGTTGTCTGAAAATTTAGTTGGATTCTCACAGAATGCAAATGATACTGCTAATAACTCTTGTATGCCAGAGGTTACCCAGGAAAGTTTTAACACAAAATATGGTAGATTATCTAAAAAACTTGGTTATTTGAATGATTTTTTTGCATAATTAGTTTTTGCCTGCTTATAGGAAAATATTTCTTTTTGTGTATTTGTTATAAAAGGAGGAGATTCGTAGTATTCTACATTCTGTTTCCTTTATGTGTTAAATGGAAATCTATGTTCTGTATTCCTTTGGGCATTCTGTTTGATGTGTATTTCTTTGTATGTGCACCTTACAAGTGCAGTTCCACATTCTCTACTCTTGCTGGTAAAATTTGCCAGATTCCACGGCAGCCTTTGCGAGGGCACAGAGCTGGTAGGACGCTTGAGGATGGGCTCTATATGTTTATCACAAGAAATTAATTGTTCGACACCTTGGAGGACTGCATCATTATTTTCTCTTCCCACAACAATGTGACTGAGATAACAGCATGATTTACAGCCCTGTTTACAGAAACAGCATTGGATTGAAGATAAGCTCAGAGAGAGAATGCTCTGCAAATGAAGAGGGAGGCTTCGCCAAACACAAGCAGGAAACAAAGAAAAAAAATAGTCTCCCAAAGAACAGAGAAACAACCAAAGCGTAATGACACAGTTCTTTGTCCCTGCTCTGTGGGAGGAAACAGAAAGACAAAAAGGAGGGACCAAGAGAAGGATTGAACACTAGCAAGCAAGGATTTTTAAAGGACACTGAAACAACCAAATGAAAAGCAGTTAAGCCCCCAAAGAGGTATATACTAAAGTATATACAAGAGGTATCGAAAGCTCAACCTAAAGAACTGTAGCTGCATCTAGACAAGGGCCATCTTGGGTGCAGCAACAACCTTGAGTGTCTACAATTATAGAAATAGGACTGGCAGAACACTCTGAGGGTGGCTAGTCAGTTTGTTCTTGTGTCAATTTCGTCACATTGGACCGGACAAAAAAGGCATTCTCCTCTGATATTTTTTAGAAGGATACAGAGCTGTGGAGAGACTATTGATAGTTCTGAAAATTCATGTCTGGGGCATGTGAAATAGGTGATCCTCCAGAGCACGGATATCCTTCTAGACAAATCTAGGGACAGCAATCATCCCACTTTCCCCCCTCTCTTAGTGTCTCTGGCAGATGCAGACGAGAGACCTCTCATATTCTGTCTTGTAAAGTGTATAATAACATAGTGGGAGCTACCCCAAAGTCAGGCTGTGCAGCCATGCACTTTGGGCAATAAGGTCCTGGTATCCCATTGGTCTCATTGGTTCTCAAAACACTTTTGGCTGGAAATGTTTTAAGTCCCAAGTTTTGGATTTGGGCTACCTGAGCACCATCTCTAAGGGTCCAGGACTGGATGGGCAGCACTTGGATATTTGGACTCTCTCAGGCTGAGACCAGGTGCGGGTTCAAGATAGTTGGAGCCTTTTATGAGTCTCTGATCAGGGGGCCAGGTAACTAGCCCTTGGTGTCACTGTGGTAGTCCTGTCTTCAAGCAGAAGCAGAAAAGTAGATCTCAAGCAACAGGGCAGTCCTCTGGGGGTACAGGACAGGCTTCAGACAGCAGGCCAGTCCTCTTGGAGCAGTAGTGCAGTCCTCTGAAGTATGCAGCTGGTCACAGGCTGCAAGGCAGTCCTCTGAAATTTCAACACAGGTCCGGAAGTGAACTCAAGAGTGGGTCTGATAGTCCAAATTTTATTCCTGTTGCCAGCTTTGAAGTAATACACGTCCAGAATTTCCCCCCAAAGATGGTCTTGCAATATCCTGTTTCCCTGCCCAGGTTCCATTGGGTCTGGAGTAAAAAAACGCTTTGTGTGTGTGTGCTGAGGCAGCTCCTTTGAAAAGTAAGTGGGTCTGTGCACAGATCCTCCCCTCCCATGCTTTCAGGATGGCCCATTCTGCCAATACCTTGTCCCCTTTTGTGTTACTGTTGGGGAGAAATATACACAGGCCAACTGCCAAATACACCTAGTCAAATGACCCAGGAAACAGGCTGCACAGCACCAAATAGTTAGGACAATAAAATGCCAAGTTCTAAAAGTGTAATTTTCAGAATTATGACTTAAAATCCGACTTTACCATTAAAGAAGATTTTAAATTACAATTCCTTAGACTCCAAAAATGATATTCCTACATCTACCCAAAAAGAGTCATCACTTATTAAATGTAATAAGGTACCCCAATTCTATCCTATGGGAGAGGTATTCCTCACTGTAGTGAAACATTTGTGAGTTTTTCACAACCAGGACATGTGAAACATAAATGTACATGTCCATCCTTTTAAATCCAATGCACCTTGCCCCAGGAGCTGTTTAGGGTCTGCCTTAGGGGAGACATATGTATTAAAATGGAGTTTATTATGCTTCGCAAAAGATTTGTTTTGCCAGTTAGAATTGCCAATTTAAATCTGCACACCAGCTACAATGGCAGGTCTGAGAAATGTTTTAAAGGTTTACTTAAGTGGGTGGCACAATAACTGCTGCAGTCCCACTAGTAGCATTTAATTTACCTGCCCTGGGTATATGGTATACAATTTTACTAAGGACTTATAAATAAATTAAATAGGCCTATAAGGTTTAAGACAATTTCAACATGTTTCAGGGTGTTAGCATATGCACTTTAGCACTGGTTAGATGTGGTAAAGTAAACAGAGCCCTAAAGCAAACAAACACAAATTCAGCAAAAGTTAAGGGGAGAAGGCAATAAGTTTGGGGGGAAGACCAACCAAAGGCTGACAGGTATAACACCACCCAATTGCAATTTTTAAGGTAACACAGCATGGCTGCCCTCTCTTACTGTTACTGTATGCTTTGGTGTCTAAACCGCTGGGTTGTGTTCTCCGAGACAACCACAAAAGCGGCTTAGATTCCTTGGCCACAAACTGATAATAACTGTGTATACTGATAACCTTCTGCTCTACAACGTAATGTCCAGTAGAGTTTCAACTTAGAAGGGCCCCTTGTGATACCTAGAAAGTATAGGCCACAGAAGCTTAAAGTAGGTGTTCCGCTGCAACTATGGGGTGGTCATGGACAAGCTAACAGAGTCTAGGAAAAGGGATCTAACTCCCTCTATCTCTTGCTGGGAGATTGACCAACACGAACATGCTTTTTTGCCTAGAATATTATATTTATTCCACTTGAGCATTTTTTTGCAACTTACAGAGCTTGCTGAATAAACTTAAGCTGGCCCGAAGGCAGCAGTGAATCAAATGAACTACACTAACCCTCCCATAAGAGCAGGTTAGTCTGGGTGGTCTGGACTTGGGACTCTATTATCATGTAGCCTAGTCCCATTTTGCACATTATTGGATACATGTTCCCCAGTAATCTCCACACCTCAGGCTTGAGCATGAGGCTTGTGAATCTGGCACACTCATGGCTGGTTTGTTTGGTTACTTTCATAGATCACAAATGTGTATCCAACCACTTAGCTCAATTATAAGTGCATAGATATGGCTAATGAAGAACGGAGAATTTACATTACTCTATTCAGCAGGAATTTTAACCACCTTTGTGCATGTGGCTACCTATGCTCATAGAGAGGGGCAGTGGTGCTCAACTAGAAAGGCTTGGGAGAGTCCAAATGAGAGGCTTGTTTACATAAATTGTAAAATTTGTTGACCAGATTAAGATAGGTGGTTTTATTTTGTCTGCGTTTAATGTGTTCCACAAGTATAGAATTTGGTGAGCAATGAGAGGTGCTAAGTTAGACTTCCCTGGAGAACCTACGCCTTTCATCTAACTCACATACCTGATTTAAACACAAGAGCCAAAGAATATTATTTCTAGACTTTATATATTAACATGGAGTGTTGTACAGATGATGTCTTCCAGTGCAGAGACTTCTTTTTCATTTCAGTTTGAAGACATGTGTTACTGAACATGATTTGCTAGTTAATCAAATGCATGTTTCTGGCATGTGTTTTTATTCTTTAAATGTGTAATAAATATGTCATGAAGTTATGATAAGCAAGATCAATTAAATGCACATCCAGTATTATTTAGTGATTGTTTAGTTCAGAAATTATACCAGGAATGGCATAAATGTTCTGACTGTCTCCTTCCATAACTCTATTATGTTATTTATTTTCACCACTTGCTTTTAGGCTTTTTTATTTTAGTTTTAGATTCTTAAACACATGCAGGAAAGGTTAAATTTTAGCTGCAGTCTCTATTTTAGTTAGCTTGTCAAGCTTGTTTATCTTTGGCCAGTTACAGCATGTGATTATCTTTTACAGAACATGTGAAATTGCCAATTCATCTACACAATGACTACGCAAACACCTATGGTGACATAAGTCTAATACAAGTTCCCTGTTTTCTCTGTCTCAAGGACAGATAGTGAACGCTTAAAGTAAACAAGAGCTAAAGATGAGGCAAACGATTCGTTTTTTTTTTTACAGAATTGATGTACTTTTGTCTGCCTGCTCATTGGCCTGTCTATCTCCGACCTAGATACTGCATGTCATTGTCTTTCGAGGGGCATGTGAGGGTATCAAATCATCCAGGCAACAACTTAGATAAAAACACATACTATGACATCAGTCTGAGAAAAGTTCCTTGCTATCTATAGTTCAATGTCAGATAACAAAAGTTTTAAGACAAACATACTGATGTATATAGATTATGTCAGAAATTCCTCAGAAACTTTTGAAGTGGCCATTGAGAGAGAAACTTCACCCAGATTGTATATCGCAGATCCAGATGAGGACAGCACCAGATTCCATCTTGATTGAAGAAGCCTTCAGCAACACTCTCTAATACTGTGCAAAGTGTTTTGCCTTCACTAACTGGTGCCAGGATTGTGTTTTTACACAAATACAACCTCCATGCCACTGTGCTCAAAATAGCTGGCAAGCTATTCCATATAGACAACAAATTATGTTGTCCAGGTATGCACACCACCTATGAAACTTAGGCTTATTATTTATTCATCTACGTGAATTAGCATAGCAATTTTAGAGATAGCAAAGTGAAGGTGAACAACTGCAGGCGTCCCAAGACCGAAGAGCAATGAGCAAATGGTTGAGGTCATAGGGGTGCTGAGGGAGTGTAGTGTAGTTCCTATTTCCCTAATAGGCTCTGCGCATTGGAATAATATAACCTATAGGCTTGACATAGGACTAAGGTCGGTATGTCCCTATCGAGTATATTAAACTTAATTACTTGTGCCAGCTAGCTCAGAGGCCACTAGAAACTCCTTGAGAACAAGAAGGGAGTAGTTTCTGGCAACCGCATAAACATGACCACTTTGTTTCCCTTTAGAATTGGAACACGTCTCAGAATCGTGGAAATAATTGATAACAGTTTCACTCAGTCAATCATGCATTCTTAGTTTCCGCAGAGTTAAACAGAAAGGAAAGACAGGCGTTTCAATAAAAGGGTTTTATTGAACAGTCTTGTTTCTCGTGTAAGAGATATGTGCTGTTATGATCACAAGACAGTATGCAAGATAAATAATGTACAGCATAAGCAGTATAAATAAATAATACTGCGCTAGCATTATCTTTTAGCATATATTCACATACATAAATAACATGAGCTAAAAATGCGAGTACTCATACAATGCGTCTCTAAGCTAGTTCTACCCCAATGTACCTAACCTAGTCTAGGTGTAGGGAAAGGTAAGAAGTAGGTGGAGTATTCTCTAGTATGGTATACTAAGAGTATGTTAAGTCTAGTATGCCAAGAGTCCCTCTAAGTTCTAGTCAGCTCCATACCTAGAGAATGAGAGAGGTGGGAATCTCTTGCCGGATCTGGAACTCTAACACCCCGCGAAGGGAGTCAGAACACTGGAAGCTGGATTCTCCTGCCAGCAGGAATGACAGCGTCTTCTCAGTGCGTCAGGCCGGGATACGGGCTCCTCTGAAGTCGAGGTCTCCTCTAACTTGCTTGGGCGAGGGAAGGTATATTTATACCTGATAGTTGCCTCGGAATGTTAGCATTGATGTGAAGTCGGACAGAGGAAGACGTCAGGAATGAACCCTTAAGGTATAACGGTTCATACATAATAGATGAGTTCTTGGAGAAATCAATAGTCCTGTACTAGGGGAACTCCCGAAGCTTAAGGGTCTGGTTTCTAAGAACTCGTTGTGACGTTAGGGTGGATGGATGTCGGTGACCATGCCTGTATTTGGAGTGCACGGTTAATGCCTAAATAAGGACTGGGATTCTATGCCTATATGAGGGCAATGGGAATTGTGCCAATATAAGGACATGTTTCAGGAAAACCTATATACGGACACCTAAAGCGGAATACAACACCCACTCCACTTTCGAATGAATGATAATACTAAATGCTAAACATTTAAATGCTAAACATTAAATTGAGTACCACATGTTGCTAAAATATTTCTAAAAGCATATTAAAAGAAGTTTAAAATAAACTGTTGAAATGCAGTAGGTACTGTACATTTAAAGCATCGTTTTCATTCTAAGCATGTTACCGAAATAAATGCAACATGAATGAATAAACAGAAATATATACATATGATGAAATGGTTGATAAGTTTTCAAAAAATCAAAGCCATTGCATATCATGGTATTAGATGAAATGTTAGACAAGTAAGGCGACAATCTGTCCCTGGAAGTATTAAAAAAAGTCCATTTTATAAGACTAGTTCTACTGCAAGCAGATTGTTTTTTGCCATGTATTTTCAAAAATTTAAAAATAAAAAAGTTCAATTCTGGGAAAAGTTCCAAGTTTTGAAAATATGAAGGCCAAATTTCATTTCTTCCCTGGTACACTGTGAGCCGAATCAAAGTCAGTGTATGGATCTGGCGTAAACATGAGATCATCTATTTCCGTAGCCAAAATATCGTCCACCGAAGTTGGTGACATTTGGAACACCTCGTTCAGAAGGTTAATTGCACAGAGATGAGAAACATCGCCTTCAGCAGAAGATGCAATGTTCGCGTCCGTTGTTACCTGTGTGCCTGTTGATCCATCTCGTACCTCAGCAGCTGCCGGAAGCGTTTTTGAGATCTCAGTGAATGCCGTCATCAGGATTGGTAGCCTCTGGGGACAACACAGAGCATGGGCCGTTATCGGGTCCAGCAGAGTATCGACATCCGTTGGCACGACTGATGGGAGTGTTAGACAGGTGTCTAGCACGCATTCTTCACCGCAAAACAGGCAGCGTAGAACAGGTAAGATGCAACCTTGCCAGATTGGTCTGAATGACAGGAACCACGTTGTATTAAGTTCCCGTAGACGAGGCATGCCCAAAAGTTGTACTATTCGCTCACGGCATTTCCGTTCAAGGAGAGCGTTCTCCACATCGCTCGGAGTGATGTTGGCGAATAGGCTTGCCATAGCGTAGTAGGAGGAATAGAAATAGAATTCCTGCAACAAGTGCTAGAATTAATGGCACACCACCAAACACCAAATGTGCAAAGTTTGGGATGATTCCGAGGACAGCCTGGAAAGGTGCTAATAGTCCGGAACAGATGGTCTTAAATACATGTACAATTCCGCTTGTATCAGACATGTTAAAGATACGTCCCATCATTTCTACGAAATGTATAGGGCAGTTTGTACGAATTAAAGCCTGTATCTCAGCCGAAGTCCTTGCAACTTGTAAATCATAGATTTCTTTGGCCGAGGTCAGAGGCACTGTTTGTTGTATAAGCATGGCTTTCATTCTGCTTAAAGTATCAAATCGTATAAAAGAGACATTCAACGAAGGCCATAGAGGCGACTCCCTGACTGTGTCTATTGGGGCAAACAATACTTGCATACAGCAAGTGACCCTGGAGTCGACCGTTACTAGATATGGGATGCCTGGCAACATGCCACAGCAACTCTGATCATTCAACATGAGGTAAATCCCGTTAGAAAGTTGTCTAAACGTTGGATTAATCACAGTAGCTGGTGTACCCTGCTGGTGGCAGGACTAATTTGCCACAGAACCATTTTAAGCCCCGTGTAAAGAAATGTCCTGACAAATCAGTGAACCGCTTAGTGCACTTTCACAGTGTGTACCTCTCAGAAATACTTCACGATCCCCACTCCAACATCTATATGTGTAAGGTAAATTCCAGGATGTCTTAATGTATTCTTTACCCAACCTTTCATATTTGCCTGCTTGCATTTGTTTGAGGCAATACTGAAACTGAAAAGTAGTCACAGGCAGAGTGATTTTGCCATGAATAAGCCATTCTGTAGCTGGTTTTTCTGCCACTGTGAATGGTAATTTTTCCAGTTTTTCAATGCTCAGCACTGTATACTTTGCTCCTCTTTGTGCCATTTCAATCTGTTTATCAGTTAGATTGTATTCTGCAAACAGAGCCGACGTGTTGATAAAACGCCAAGGCACATAGCCCGCACGCAAAGATTGCAGTGTCCAGCTTAATAACATAATAGAACGTAACTGAGATTGGCCTTGTTGTAACATGGCTAAATATTGTTCCAGTATGTCAATAGCAGAGGATACAATGTTGTCCAATGAATAAATTCTGGATGACAAAGTTGTTAACCCATTGTCGACCACAGTGAGAGTTTTCTCTAAGTTAATACGATCAATTTCACGTATTCGTTCTGCGGCCTCTGCCTGTGACACCTTCCATGCTTCATTATAAGCAGCATAGATGCCGGCATATATGAAATGTTTTTGACGCGGTTTTCTTGGTCCAAGCAAGAATTCCATAAGGTCTGCGTCTTCTTTAAGTAAAGATAAGTGTTGTTTCACATCCTTAAGTGTAGATTTTTGCAGCCAATCGAGGCATAATTTTCCTACACTGTATGTTGTTACTACCCCCGGATGTTGTCTTTGGACGTATCGTGGGTCTGGCCTATGGATAGTAAAGCCCTGTGTTTTATTCAGGAATCTTTCTTGACAGATGTTTGTGTCTGTGGGCCAGATCAACCATTTTCTCCAATCAGGATTTGGTCTGTTGATTTGTAGTATTGTGTCAACTGTAACTACTGCCTGTGTATTGTTATTACTGGCAGGTGTTGGTACAGAAGGTGTTTTCATGTCTTTGATCTTGGCTAAACCAAGGCAAGACGTTTGTTGCACAGTGTCGTTCAAAAACATTATTTGCTAAGGAATGATACATGATCTAAACAAAGCTTCTAACCCCTGCACTTGCCAATCTTTAGTACCCCAGACAGATTTTGTGTCTATTGTGTCTTTCCACAAGTCGAAACCATGTCTAGACAGTTGGGCAATAAATGCTGCAGAGTAAATCTGTTTTGTATCTGTTAACATGATTTTCTGTCCTGTCTTGTTTACAGTTTTATAGTAAAATGTTTCTGGGTCAGATGTATTGTACCCTGAGAAATAGGGAAACTTTTTAGCAAATGTTTTTGAACTACCTTTTGGTGGTGTAGGACAATGCTCCCATTGGTTAAACATAAACACATTTCTAGGTGATGCAGATTTATGCAAAAAATGATGACCATAGTGGTTATAGCAATACAGCTGTTCATAGTCTGATGAACCCTCTAAATATTCATTATTAGAAAATGCAGCAGACTTTTCTAGGTCATACATCATATCATTTATAGTCTCAAAGTCCCAATCATCAGAATAGGTACTGGATGAAACAAAATAACTTAGTGAAATCTTAAATAAATGTGGAATGTTCAAAAGTTCCGTAGGGCCGAAGATATCGAAATATACTTTGTCCTACACTATACCATCCTGTATAGGAACGGCTGTGATGTTCACTGCTGACAAGTCTCTTGCTTCACGATGGGATGATTTGTGTGGTTTTAAAAGTAAGTTCACATCTTTACCTTCAATGTCAAAATGGATGTATCTGCCATTTATAAGCACGCTCATAGTCATAACCAAGGCTAGCCAAAGCAGAAAGAAAAATATTCCAGAAATAATCCATAGTTCAATCCATGGTGAAACCAGATAAGTCTTCCTCAGAAAATGAAAAAAGTCTTGTACTTGTTGTTTAAAAGTTTTTGATGCTGGCGATGTTTCGGGCTCACTCAGATCCTCAGAAAACTTATCAAAGTTAATGAAATAGCCAGAAGCAGTTCTGTCAATTGTTGGAATTCCATCAGGATTTGTAGAAATCGCTGGAACTAGTTGATCACTTGTTACATTGGTGTAGACAGGTGTATTTGGACGAACTGTTACTTGAGTTTCAAGAGGGATGAGTTACATAGCATTGTTGCTCAGTCCTTCATCTGTTACTGCTGAATTCTCGATGGTTATCAGTCTTTCAGTCTGAACCTCTTGGATAGTAGTGAGAGGAGTGCGTCTGCTACTAGGTCGGAGTCCACGAGGCCTACTATTTAGTATTGGCCACATACTGTGGTTTGATGAGGTCGATTGACACAAATCTTTTCTCCTTTTTTCCAGCAAGGGGCGGCAGAAGTACTGTTCTTGTTCCGTGTACGGCCAGGACAGGTACTGGTTGTCTGTAAGAAGGTCCAAATTCCTTCTTGTCCGCAATCTTCTCTCTGACTAGATCCCCAACTTTTGGAATCCAGACAGGCCTTGCTGGGACTGCCGGTTTTTCCCCAGTGGTGGTTGGCTTCACGTTGCTTTGTTTCGATCTTAGTTCATTTAGATCCTGTAAAACAGCCAAACAATCTTTGCTATCAAAGGGTTTATTTTCCACCACTGTGCCTTTACATTCGAGATCAGGAACCCACATTCTTGTCCCAAATAGGACCTCATATGGAGTGACCCCCTCCCCCCAGAAAACTTCTTGGTAAATTATTTAATGAGCGTTGGACCCCATATAGATGTTTGACCCACCCATCACCCAAACCTAATACCCTAGCTGTTATAGACTGCTTTATGTCCCGGTTTTTCCTTTCCACTACAGAATTTCCCTCAGGATAAAACGGAGAGGAGTACCGCAATGCAACACCCAGACTGGCCATGGCTTCTTTGTAAGCCCGAGAGCTAAACGCAGGGCCCTGGTCAGAATGTAGCGTGCCTATTGCGTATGTGCCGATAAAGACTCGCAAATATTTTATAACAGTTCGAGCGTCAGCCGAGCGCTGAGGCCATATCCATTGGAACCTTGACTTAGTATTTGTGGGTTTGCATTTGTCCAAAAGGACGCCTGTGCATAGATAGTCTAATGCTGTCTAACAATGGTGTCTTTACTGGGCTGGCTACTTCGTAGCATGGTGTCTGGAGGCGTTCTGCATCATGCTGTATCTTACAGTCTCTGCAGTCATTGATGAAGATGTGAATCTGTGTATTCATTCCAGGCCACCAGTACATCTCTTTTAATGTCAATATTGTTTTAGAGATCCCTTGATGTGACAAACCCTCCCCCAGATGTGCTTCATAAATCAAAGCTGCTCTACGTTCCATGTTTGGAATTACCCTATCCCCCACTCCAGGGATTCGAGCAAAAGGAACGTTGTTCGCATCAATTACATAAGTGTACTTGAGTGGAAACTTTTTTGGTAACGCTGCACCACTGCCTTTGCTCGTAGCATTGACAACCAACATTATCTCACTTTTTTGAACGAGTGATCGCAGCTACGGAAGCCGTCTGAACAGCCCCCTTTGCGGCTTCGTCAGCCAATGAATTCCCTGCAACGTGATCGCCATCAAGTTGATGACTCAGCGTGTGTATCACGTGAGCCTTTGGTAGTTCGCTTTTTAACTGAACTACTTGTTCCCAAAGCGTTTTATGCTTTATTGTGCCACCTTTTGCATCTTTGAACCCATTTTCAAGCCAATTTTGTATATATTCATTATACGACTGCACACAGTAGAAAGAATCGCACACTATTAGTGTGGGGAATTCGCGATCTGTACTTTCAAGTGCCAGTTTGAATGCTTGTAGTTCAGCTCGCTAAGTTGTGCAATCTCCTAGAGATTGAGTTTTAGTGACCATAGATCTGAAGTTACCATCGCGCATGCGACCTTTAACGATTACGCACGCTGCACTGTAAGCTTGCTTACTCCCTGTAGCAGGTTGTGCGGATCCGTCAGTGTAAATTATGAATTCATACTGATCGAGAGGCAGAATTTCAGAGGGCAGAGGATATTCATGTTCATATTGCAGGAACGCTTGTGTTTTTAAATCAGGATCAAAAACATATTCTCAACATCTGTTGCAGCAAGAGAATTAACCCATTGTATCCATCTAGGATGTAATGCTGTAGCATTTGGAATGCTCGCTTTTGTGACCGCCTCTAAGGCCAGTACTGGGGTTACGACAATAATGCGTTTCCCTTGGGCTAGAGCTCTTTCTTTTGCTACAGCGGTTTGAACTGCTGTCAATATTTTTTCTGTTGAAGTGAAGCGCATTTCTGCTTGTGTATACAAATGTGATTTGTATGCTATTGGTACTTTTTCACCCTCATTAAATTATTCGGATCACTAGATTGCGTTGACTTACACGTGTTTGTAAGTGATTTGTTGCTAACATGTTAGCTTGGAGTGAACGCAAGATTTCTGTGTGTTCCTGTTTCCAATTTTTGATTGAAAAATCAGGTTTGATTAATGCGTAGAGAGGTTTAACCATTTTTGCATAATTTAGAATTGTAAGTTCTTCCAAAATTTAGGAAACCCAAGATGGATTGTACATTTTTCAGCGTTTTTGGAGGTTGGAGCAGCGCACACCTTTCTAAAAAGTTGGCTGCCAAGCTCTTTCCTTCACTTGAAAGCTCATATCCTAGGAAAAGGACATTGAGATGGGTAATTCTGGATTTTTTAAAGTTGAACTTATAGCCCTCAGAGGCGAAGCCCAGTATAATGGTGCTCACCCTGTTCAAGTGCCTATCCAGGTCACCGTCTGTCAGATAGATGTCATCGACATATGAAATGCCTCATTATCATAAATTTGTAGTAACTCTGTTACCCTCGCTGAGAATAACCCCGGGCTGTTCTTGAACCCTTGTGGGAGTCGACAAAATTGACGCTGGGTCCCCATTATTGAGAAAGCTGTTAAGTACCTGCTTTCAGGTGCTATATCTTGACAAAAGAAACCATTTGAGATATCCAATATGGTTTTATATTTTTTACGCACAATGTTATTCATTAATGCTGTACGATGTGCATTTTGCACTGCAAATGTTTTTGAACAAGTGTTTAAGTGTCTGTAATCCAAAACTAGACGATATGTATTGTCTGGTTTGGAGACAGGAAACAAAGGATTGTTCATTGAAGAGGTGCATGTTTCAATCACCCCTTGGTATTCAAGTTGATCTAAGATCTCCCTGACCTATGTTTTAGCTTCTTGCTTTATTGGGTACTGCCTTTGTGCAGTAGGTTCATTTTTTAGATGTATTTTATGGTGAGGTGAGTCCTCGTCCCATCCTACATGATTTTTGCATAATGCTGGAGCCTGGGCAACTGCCCATTTCCTGGCATATGTATATTTTAGGTGAATTGGAATATGGTTGGAGAAGGCTGGTATAATAATGTCCTCACCTTGTGGGCACTCCCTGACAAATTGTGGTGGGCAGTCTTTTTCTGCTAGAAGTATATCATAACCCCTTGAAAGTTTTTCCCAAAAGAGTGTTTTCACCTTTCTCGGTATGTCTCCCTCCATTCGGAGTGTTATTTCATATAACTTTTGTGGATTACTAACCCTGGTGTCTACAGTCTCAACTGTGATGTACTCATTCAAGTCCACTATCTCCAGAAGTTCCTTCAGGTTCTGGCAAGCTATTGTGACTTCTGCTGCACTGTCCAGCATTGTCTGAGCCCATTCTCCGTTCTTGAGTTGTGTTCTCAGTATCCTCGGCATGTCTGATCTTCAGACCTGCTACCTTCTTTTTTGAGAATTGAGGTTTTGATTTATTTTTCTGAACGTGTTTGTCGTCTTTCGATTTCACGCGTTCTTCTCTATGTTCTAACCGTCCTCTTCTTTCCGATGTCTATGACGATATCTGAAAGGTACGAGAGGAACGTGTATCAGTATCTTGATACCTGTCAGGCTTTCTTAAATTATCCCTATTCCTGAGGTTATACCTCCTTTCAAGGGCTCCTTTTGAGGAGACATAGCTAGGGATTCAGAACGTTTCTCGTTTGAATTTTGTTTATTAGTTTCCCACTTCTTTTTAGAAGATGTAGGAGTTTGTTTAATAGAGTCCTTCTCAGGACCATTGAAGTTTTGGCTTCAATGGTCTTCCACCCAAACTATCTCTGCCTAATTCTGCATAAGATTGTTCTATTATTCTGGGTAGTTCTGTTTGATGTTCTGTAACATCGAATTCCCTTAATCGTTGGCGGATCGCCACTGCTGCTGCCTCTCCTTTAATATTAGATAATATTATTGTTGAGACCTGGTCGAAGTTTTTCAGTAATTTCATACCTAAATTCAGAGCAGGCTCTGCCCCGTATTCGTTTTGAATTTGTTTCAGGACATCTGGTATTACTGCAATTGACGAGACACAATGTGTTTTAGTATAGATGGCAGCAAAGACTGAGCCCCAAGTGGTGCAGTCTTCCAGTTGTGGTGTGATCCCCATTGGTAAACAGATTGTTAGGATTCTGT
Source organism: Calotriton arnoldi (assembly GCA_963921515.1). Taxonomy (NCBI): domain Eukaryota; kingdom Metazoa; phylum Chordata; class Amphibia; order Caudata; family Salamandridae; genus Calotriton; species Calotriton arnoldi. The sequence continues at coordinate 100,250 of CAWUFW010020411.1, read as the reverse complement.
GTTTCTCACAAGGGCTAGTATTAGGAAATACTGCTTCGATTTGAGTAATGTTTTGAGCTATCCAGAATGGAATTTGCTCACGTTTTGTGGGCATTTTATCCATGACTGCGTATAAAGTCTGTGGTGTAATTTTTAGTGTATTCCCCTGTTGAGGGGTTTGATTTGGAAGTGTCAATGGTGGTTGGACTGTGAAAGTCCGCATGACATATTGGACTAATTGTCTGTAAGTAATTCCTCGTCTGACATTATATCGATGTCAGGATGAGGTGTGTAGCCGGCTAGAATCGGCCATGTTGCTCCTGGTCTACCTAGTGGACCAAGCCTGGTAACGTTTTTGTGATGTTTTAGGGCACCTTTAAACCAGAGCTGATGCTCCTGGTATGTTAGTTGAATTTCAATATCCTCGAAAGGAATATATTCCTCTGGGGGTTCATCTTCTTTGTAGAAGTGAAACAGTTTTGTTACTGAATTTGATTCAGGGAATATTATCCATGAATAGAATACCTCTGTCTGAAAAGACTTGTGTGCCTCTATCACGAAAACTGCTCTACCGCCTCTTGGTGGTAGGCCATGTTTTATAAGTTTTAGAGTGATGGCTCTTCCTAAGTTTGGATGGATGTCTATAACACCCTCCTCGGTTCATTTAAACCTGTAAAGTTAAAAGCTGCTATGACTGGGTCAGCCGCAGTTACACCGTTCCCGGTGTTATTGTCCCCGTGTTCGGACATTTGTTTTTTGAAAAATGTAGATCATGTTTCAAGGAAACAAAAAGATAAGGTGCACAATATTTTGGAACACTGTATCCTTCAATGTTGAACAAAGCAAACAACTAATATATAGAGTTTTTGTCCTATTTAGTTTTGGTGGATATTTAAACCTACCCACTCCAGACATCTTATGGAGTATGTGAGTAGGGGTCTCTGAGAAAAGCACGACTGAGTTACTCAGTATCTAGCGTTAAATTACTGCCTTACCAAAAATGTGGGCGCCATGTAGTGTAGTTCCTATTTCCCTAATAGGCTCTGCGCATTGGGATAATATAACCTATAGGCTTGACATAGGACTAAGGTCGGTATGTCCCTATCGAGTATATTAAACTTAATTACTTGTGCCAGCTAGCTCAGAGGCCACTAGAAACTCCTTGAGAACAAGAAGGGAGTAGTTTCTGGCAACCGCATAAACATGACCACTTTGTTTTCCTTTAGAATCGGAACACGTCTCAGAATCGTGGAAACAATAGATAACAGTTTCACTCAGTCAATCGTGCATGCTTAGTTTTCGCAGAGTTACACAGAAAGGAAAGACGGGCGTTTCAATAAAAGGGTTTTATTGAACAGTCTTGTTTCTCGTGTAAGAGATATGTGCTGTTATGATCACAAGACAGTATGCAAGATAAATAATGTACAGCGTAAGCAGTAGAAATAAATAATACTGCACTAGCATTATCTTTTAGCATATATTCACATACATAAATAACATGAGCTAAAAATGCGAGTACTCATACGATGCGTCTCTAAGCTAGTTCTACCCCAATGTACCTAACCTAGTCTAGGTGTAGGGAAAGGTAATAAGTAGGTGGAGTATTCTCTAGTATGGTATACTAAGAGTATGTTAAGTCTAGTATGCCAAGAGTCCCTCTAGGTTCTAGTCAGCTCCATACCTTGAGAATGAGAGAGGTGGGAATCTCTTGCCAGATCTGGAACTCTAACACCCCGCGAAGGGAGTCAGAACACTGGAAGCTGGATTCTTCTGTGAGCAGGAATGACCGCGTCTTCTCAGTGCGTCAGGCCGGGATACGGGCTCCTCTGAAGTCGAGGTCTCCTCTAACTTGCTTGGGCGAGGGAAGGTATATTTATAACTGATAGGTGCCTCGGAATGTTAGCATTGACGTGAAGTCGGACAGAGGAAGACGTCAGGAATGAACCCTTAAGGTATAACGGTTCATACATAATAGATGAGTCCTTGGAGAAATCAATAGTCCTGTGCTAGGGAAACTCCCGAAGCTTAAGGGTCTGGTTTCTAAGAACTCTTTGTGACGTTAGGGTGGACTGATGTCGGTGACCATGCCTGTATTTGGAGTGCACAGTTAATGCCTAAATAAGGACTGGGATTCTATGCCTATATAAGGGCAATGCGAATTGTGCCTATATAAGGACATGTTTCAGGAAAACCTGTATACGGACAACTAAAGCGGAATACAACAGGAGATCAGTTCCACCCTCGGCCAGACATTTGCGCACTCAAGTGCCCCTCTCTTTGTGACATCTCCAGCTGTGCCATCAGCATCTGCGCAAGACACAGGGAGAGACGCTGAGTCTGGTGGAAAATCCTCAGTACCCCAGGAGCCTGCAGTTGTTGTTCCCCCCCAAATGTGGGGTGGGTAGTTCAAAGAAACATAAGGGAGGGTCGGATGGCAATGCACAAGCCCCAGGCAGTAATAAAAGGCGCACCTGATATACTTCTTTGTGCAATACCCGTTGACTTCCTTGACTATTCATACCAACTGTTCCACATCAGATTGAATTACACTGTTGGACTTTGGACTCTGATAACTGAGGCTATGAATTTTTGGATTTCAACCAACAACACTGACAACTTCTCTATTTTCTTTTTTTTATCACTGATCCATATTGTGTGTCTTCACCTATCCACCATGTTTTGTGAATAAAATACACTTTGCACATCAATGCCACCTCATGTTGTGCCTTTGACATCTATCTCCAATTGTTGTGAGTATCATGTGAGCACTCTGATGAAAGAGTAATCAACCTAGGTCAACAAGTATATGTAAATTGCAACTTAAGTGCCACAAAGTCAATCAATCGTGGCACCACATGATAGTCATACAGATTCAGTGTATAATACAAACTTTAGTCCTTGGTACATATTCACAGATAGTCATTTGCATGAACAATCATCACAGTTGACATCCCACTCAATAATCTATGCCACCAAAGTAGTTTGTCATGTTCAAATGACTACACAAACAATTTAGAGGCGCTACATCAGGCAATGCTAACTTCAACGCGAAAACACATTTTATTTTCCGTGAACACCTGGGAGCAGAATACAAATACCATAAATGCCATACACAATCAGTGGACAAAAGAAAAGCACACAGGATTGTACAACTGGCCAGTGTGAACAGGTCCCTTTACAACAAATTGGTCTGCATCTTTAGGTAAATTACAAGCATATGTCAGTGGTGTTGCACTTGCACTGTCACATACACTGGTGGTCGAAACATGCAAAACATTCATCAAAATACATATATCTAACAACCTCCCTCCTCTCTCCTTATAATAAACTGTGCCACCCACAATCTCTCTTTAATAAATACAATAATACGTCTTACCTGACCGCAGCTCTTCCTTGCTTCCGATTTTGAACACGACCCTCCACCGACTGTAAAAACAGACACACAACCGTGAACGTTAACTCTGAAAGGAAAAAGGAAAAAAGGACACTTTCTCCCGTTGACTTTAATGGAAAAGCTTGGGCAAGTACAGAAAATAAATGTAATTTTTAAAAAAAATGTATTGATTAGAACACGTTTTTATTTTTAAAATATATACTGAAACTTATTTTTAATAAATGTTTTATAAAAAATTATTCAGTGTTATATCTTTTTTTAAATATTTTTTTTAGGATTACATTTGATGAGTGTATATATATCCATATTTACCTATGGTAAGAGTATCCTTGCCCTGAGTGCCCAAATGGTTACCTGATGCTGATGTTTTTATCATAGGCAAACACAGATCATGTATGTGCACTACAACATAGGCCTGTCCCATGGATTGTCGTCTTGCTGGACCAGCAGGGGTGCCACAGCGCTACCCTCATAGTGGTGGAAGGCTACAGCCTTCAGCAGGAGTTAAGCAGCATAAGCGCAGTGGTGGTAGCATACCATGTAGTGATCAGTAGTAGTGAACAGAACCTTTTTACCCTGTGTCACTGGAGTGAAGCTTACAGGTCACTCACCTTTTTAAAAGTTTCAATGCTGTGTGCTTAACCCTTGTCCTACATCAGAAAGATGTGGAGTGCTTCATAGCACAGGAGTGGTGACTTCATGCTGGTTGTATGTGTGGTACATGTGTAGTCAGTACGTGTGTGGTTTATGTATGCCTAAGAGTAATACATGAGAGATGTACTGCTATGCACTGTTTGCACAGGCACCACATGTGCTGGGTGTATGTGTGCTTGTGTGAAGTACAATACAGGAAGGGGGACATATTTCAGCCTAAGTGCCCTCCGCAGAGGTGACGTGGCTTTCTTCAGGACCAAATGAGAAAAATATTTGTGTAGGGCTGGCTGGACCAGCTGGCTACTAGGACCTCGAGTGCGAGCTCCGAGGATGAGTTGCCATTAGCTTCCCCTACTAGACGGGGATGACGCTGAACATCAGTCCACCACAACTGATGTATTATTCCATCAGTTGTTTGTATCATTTTTCCACCTACCAGATTGGGTATGGTGGCTAGATTCGCTAACATCCCTACACAAATATTTTTCTCATTTGGTCCTGAAGAAAGCCAATTCATCTCTGGGGAGGGCACTTAGGCTGAAACATGTCAACCTTTTGACCACATTGAACCATGCAAGGTTAAATTTTCCTGTCATGGCTCGCACACTCTTTTTAATCCTGACCCCTGGATGTTCCATTAAAATTAACTTTTAACATACCAGGGAGTTAGTTTTAACTTCACTTTCACTACCCTTACACACCCCCTACACTCCTGGCTCATCTGAAGGTTTTAGTATACCTCTTTTCAACCACAATTAAAACATCCCTGAGCTCCTCCTTCACAGTGAGGGGTTTGTAGCCCGCACTGCTACCACGTTTGCAGTGCGAGGAGGTTCCCGATGATGAAGCATGCCACCCACGGGTGGGTGAGGGAATTCGTCCTATAAAAGGGATTCCCCCACACTCCGTTGCTACTTGTTTTGACTATGAGCATTGCCAAATCTATGATTTGATTGGATACTTTTTGAGCCCTCATCTGCCTGAATATACCTAGCAGCGTCCGTTCCAATTGAAAGTCTGTGGAAATTGGAAAGGGGTTACATAGATATCAAAATATTTACAAGGCAAAAGGAAATAAAGTGCTTAAATGTGAATAAGTGCAGTTTATGTTTGGAGGTGGTGAAATGAGGGCGATATGAGGAAGTGCATTCGGGGTAGAGTGAAAAGAGGGAGCTGAAGAAGAAAGAGAGGAGATTAAAAATGTGCAGATGGACGAGATGTGCAGACAAAAAGGGCATTCATGTCTAACCTAAAGCGCACATAATTGATGGCCACTACTCCTTCCACAGGCCTCAATACTATTTAATTCACAGTCTCACAATTTCAGAATTCAATCAATCAATCAATCAATCAGGGGGATTGTAAGCGTGCTACTCACCAGTGAGGGTCTCAAGGCGCTGGGGGCAGGTCAGCAGTTCCGTTCAGCCGAAGAGCCAGGTCTTGAGAGCCTTCCTGAAGGTGTTCAGGGAGGGGCGCATCTGATGTCGATCGGGAGCTCGTTCTAGGGCTTGGCCGCGATGTAGAAGAAGGCTCCTCCCCCTGTTTTGGCTCTGCAGATGCACAGGGTTTTGGCGAGGATGAGGTTGGTGGATCGGAGGTTTCTTTTGGGTACATGGAGGGTGATTCTATCGTTGAGGTATTGGGGTCCGGTGTTGTGTAGGCATTTGTAGGTGTGGGGGAGTATCTTGAAAGTGACTCTCTTCTCAACGGGGAGCCAGTGGAGATTCCGTATGTGTTGGCTGATGTGCTTGTGTCGAGGGATTCCGAGGACGAGTCTGGCGGCGGTGTTCTCTATTGTCTGGAGCTTGCGGAGCAGGGACTTTTTATGCCGGCGTAGAGGGCGTTTCCGTAGTCCAGTCTGCTGGTAATGAGTGTGTGGGTTACTGTCTTCCTTGACTTGGGGAGGATCTATTTGAAGGTCTTACAGAGGATGCAGAGGGTGTTGAAGCAGCCTGAAGCAACAGTGTTGACCTGTTGGTTCATGGAGAGGGAGGAGTCGAGTACGATGCCTAAGTTTCTGGTGTGGTCCTTGGGGGCCGAGGGCTGCAGAGGGTGGTGGGCCACCAGGTGTTATTCCATGTCGATGGGGTGGTTCCAAGGATGAGGACTTCTTTCTTCTCCGCGTTGAGTTCCAGGCAGCTGTTGCTCATCCAGGTTGCGACATCCTGCATTCCTTCCTGGAAGTTGAGTCTGGTGGTGGTGGGGTCCTTGGTGAGGGAGAGGATGAGCTGGACGTCATCGGCATAGGATACTATGCTGAGGCCATGATGTCGGACGATAGCGACGAGGGGGCCATGTCGATGTTGAAGAAGATTGGGCTGAGTGATGATCCCTAGGGCACTCCGCAGTTGATTTTCGTGGGTTCGGAGAGGAAGGGTGTCAGTCTAATCCTTTGGCTTCTGCCGGCGAGGAACGATCGGATCCAGTCGAGGGCAGTTCCTTGTATGCCGGCGCCGTGTAGTCTGGCAGCGAGTGTGCGGTGGGAGACGGTGTCAAATACTGCTGACAGGTCGAGTAGAATCAGGGCTGCGGTGTAGCCTTGGTTGAGGAGGATGCGCATGTTGTCTGTGGCGGCGAGTAGGGCGGTTTTGGTGCTGTGGTTGCTGCGGAATCTGGATTTAGAAGGGTCCAGGATGGCGTTGCCTTTGATGAACCTTGTCAGTTCTGCGTTGACGGTCTTCTCAGCAACGTTTGCCGCGAAGGGGAGGAGCAAGATGGGCCGGTAGTTCTTGAGATGGTGGGCTGGCTGGCATTGCCGGAGGGCGGGATGGTTGCGGACTGAGGTGTATGGTCATTGAAGTTGTCGTAGAGGTTTTTGATCTTCAGGTGGAAGTAGAATCCGAGCTTGTCGCAGAGGTCCTGAAAAGGGGTGATGTCTGTGGTTTTGCTAGGGGGCTTGGTGAATTCCTGGATGACGCTGAAGAGTTCCTTGGAGTTGCTGGAGTTGGCAAGGATTTTGTTGCGGATGAAGGTCCTTTTGGTGGTTCTGATGCGTTGGTGGTGTTCCGTCATGGTGTTCTTGTAGGTGGTGTAGTTTTAGGGTGTCTTGCTGTTTCTCAAGTTCTTCTCCAGGCGTCTGCAGGTACGTCTGGCTTCTTGGAGGTCGGTGGTGAACCAGGCAGCTTTCCTGGGGCGCTCTCCGTCGGAGTTGCTTAGCAGAGCGAGCTTGTCTGCGCAGTTGGAGATCCATGTGTGGAATTCCCTGGCTGCGAGGTTGGCGTTTGTTGCAGCTGTTGGGGTGGTGCGGTTGAGGGTGGAGTTGAGCTGCTCCTCTGTGACTCTGCTCTAGTTCCTTCATGGGGGCGCGGAGCGGGTTTGCGCGGCTTGCGTTCTTCGACGAGGAAGTGTACGCAGTGGTGGTCGGTCCACCGGGGTTGCATGGTGTGACTGAAGTGGACGCTGTTTCCTCCTGCGAAGATGGGGTAGAGGGTGTGTCCTGCCTTGTGGGTCGGTGTAGTGACGAGTTGTTTCAGTCCGATGTTGGCGAGGATTTCCCAAAGGGTGGTGGAGAGGCAGAGGGAGTTTTTGTGCGCAATGGCGAGGCCTCCTCCCGGGTGGTTGCAGCGGTCCTTCCTCTGGATCCTGTATTCGTCCGGGATGGCGATGTCAGGGGCGGAGGAGGCGTTGGTCCCGGTTTGTTAAAAGAAGGCGACGTCGGATAAGAGGGTGTCCAGAAGGTTCCAGATCTCCAAGGAGTGTCTGTGCATGGAGCTCACATTGAGGAGGGTGCATCCTAGGGCGTCGGCGGTGTTGGCGGTCAGGGTGGTGGTGAAGGTCTGGCGGCAGTGGCAGCAGGAGAACTGGCAGTGGGTTGTGTTTGGCGTGGCCTGTGGGCAGTTGTTCTTTCTTCCGGGGTTGAGTGCTAGGAGGGTGGCTGAGTCGTAGCGGTGGATGGTTGGAGATCCAGGGTCCCTGGCGCTGGGCGCTGGTCGCTGTCGGGTCGCGGACGGGCGCAAACGGGCTTGCCTTTGGCTTGCCTTCTGAGCTCTAGAGTGCACCCATTGCGTGCCATCGCGCAGGGGCCGCTATTAAAAAGGGAAGGGGGAGGGACATGCAGCTGGGAGTCGGGAGCGGGGACCGTCAGGGTGGAGGGGCGCAGGGGCAGCAGCGGCGGGAAAAGAAGCAAGGCACAACAATTGGAAAAAAATAAGCAGAAAGAAAACAGGAATGAATTAAAATAAAACGAAGGCAGAAATGCAGGCACAATCAAATAAAAAGCGAAGGACAGAAGTACAGGCAAAAACCAAGGATACAGGCCAATTACCAGGCGGAGCCGGGCACAGAAGCGGCCACCAAAGGACAGACAGCAGCCTCGAACACCTACCAGGTGGGAGTCAGCGTGTCAGTGGCGGGGCACAGAATTGAAACATTTCCAATATTAATTATTCATAGCAAATCATTGTTACTCATTTATTTTAAACAGCTAATAACCATTGACTAAGCCAATCGTACTAACAGGTTTTAGGTGTATGTCAGTTGTGTTATATATCGGGATGCAATAACATCTCAAAGAGAAAACAAAATACCAGTCGGGTGGAACACTGTGGTAATCACAGAAATGTATTTTACATGTTTCCCCTTTTAGAGAGCCCCCACTTTTTCATCCCACCCAAAGACCTGTCCGCACATATTGCTATATGACTGATTGCAGCCAGCAGCTGTGGGTGCTTCCTGACGCCTGGTTAGAGAATTTTCTTCCAAAGTCGATGCAGCATGCAGTGCAAGACACTGAACAAGCACACACTTTAAAGGGCCTGAAGTTGTCCTACTGTACATTTTGCACATTATTTTATTTTATTTTACAGAGTTTTATATAGCGCGAACTTGACCCGAATCGGGTATCAGTGCGCTCTACATAGCACCAGTTGCATTACATGAGGATACATTCATTTTTTTGTTAGGCACGTGGAAATTAAGTGATTTGCCCAAAATCACAGGATGTTCAGTGTCATTGCCGAGACTCGAACCCAGTTCCCGAGATTCAAGGTCGACCGCCCTAGCAGTTAGGCCAACTCCTCTCCCCATTAAAGTAACTTTTGTACATATTAATGCAGCAAGATATGGGGCAATTTTTGTTTAATCTTTCAAGACTATACAATCCAACTGCTTTATAAACATTGCTTTCTCACTAAATTCATTTGCTTTCAAATGCAACATTTGTCTATCTTTTTTTAATGTTTTCTCAGGAGGCGTACGCACCCTGGACCCCACGTTTGTCCAATAAGCTTGCTAGCTTCGCTCACTACATAACAGTCAAAACCAACTTCTACACCCCACCGCTTTCAAATTTCATCAGCTGCCACTGGTTGAGGGAGAACAGAGGAGCGTGTTATGCACACTACTATGTCTCTGAAGCGGGAGACATCCATTACAACGCGGTCTTTATACCGCAATACGTTTACAACGTGGCCATTACAACGCAAGTCGTTACAACGACTTGCGCTGTATGGCGCTATACACTAAGGAATAATATGATTTACTATTCCAACACCTTCCCTACTGTTACGTAGGCTGGAGTTGGAATAGTAAATCATACTATTCCTAAGTCCAGCACCCTCCAGCTCAAGTCGTTGTAATGACTTACGATGTAATGACTGCGTTGTAAACGTATTGCGGTGTAAAGACCGTGTTGCTTGTAACGTCATACATTCCTCTGAAGTCCTGTCCTGAGCCGCAGCCAATGGTGTGCATTATATCAACACTAGGAGGGAGTTGTTGTGAGGGCTAGCGTAACACTCTTAATTGACTGCACAAGTCCAATTAGATTGTGCCAGTCAATCAACCTGCAAGTTTGACATTAGGGTTGCCATCTCTTGTGATAAGCAGGAATTTGGAAATAAAAATGTAACATTATCGTCTCTGTGGCCACGCTGATTCGGGAGGTAGTGAGACAGACAGAGAGTGGCTCGAGACACACCAGAAATGAGTAAGTCCCCCAGCCACTGGAACATAAGCATGTAAAGCTATTCTCGAATGCTGCCAGTTAGCCTGTATGTATGTGTGCGCATGCATGTGAAAATGTGGGAAAGTGTGCATGTGCCCCCGCCCTGCTCCCACAGACCGACAAGCAGTGGAAGAGCTGAGAGGGGGGACAAGGTGGTAGTAACTACCTCAGTTTCAGCAGCCCCGGAATTCCCTACTGTGCTGTCCACTGCAAGCCATTTGTGAAGTCTTTTTCTCTAAATTGGTTACTAACGTAAGCAGTATCGCCAAGGTGTGCTTTCACTGACCTCTGCCACAGTGCAAAACTCAAAGTTAAGTATTAGGGGGCTTATTTATGAGCGCTTGCATCACTTTTGCGCCGCCGGTGCGTCACTTTTTGTGACACACCAGCAGGATAAAAATTGTGCCATGTTGCGTCATATTTACAAAGTGACGCATCTAGGTAGATGCGTCACTTTGTAAACCCCAGTGCCACATTATACCTGCGCCAGGTATAATGTATGCAGGGTGGGCTTTCTGACGCAAGTAAGCCTCGTAGAAATGACGCAGTGAAATTTATGAGATTTTACTGCGTCACTTCTAGGAAGCAAATGCATCAATATCTTACGCCTGCCTCACAGCAGGTGTGAGACTGACGCAGGCACATTTGAAATGAGACTTGCCATGACCCATTGATGGAGTTGCGTCACTTTCATGACACACTCCAGCAATGCGTCATTTTTGCGCCTACAGATACGTACCTAGTAACTCCTTGCGACATGATGCGTCATATTGTAAATATGACGCATCCAGCATGTCGCAAGGAGGGCGCAATGAAAAGTGACGCATCGCTGTTTTCACGCAGCGATGCGTCACTTTTCATAAATGAGGCCCTAGGTGGGGTCCTCTCATGGAGTCCTTAACGTCCGCGTGGCAGTGCTTCTGCACTGAGGAAGAGCTGAAAACACGAGAGAAATCCTTTTCACAAGTAGGCGAGAAGGCCTGCGAAGAACAGGGATGGTTTACATTTCCATTCTGTATATTTTCAGAAATAAAAGAACACATAAGAGACGGGCCTTTCACAGGTTTTGTGGAAGTTGTGTGTGTAGGTGACAGAGAGGCATGTAAGTGCTGCTCAAGGGAGTGTGCATGCATGTATGATATGGAGTTCTCTCATGGGGTGCTACGGGAACACCTTAATTTACACATATTAAGTTGAGATGTATGTCTAGCTTGGCACATTTTTATTATTCTGTGGTTTTAGCAGCCATTCCTAGTGGTTAGTGCACCTGCTGCAGCAGTCTGCATTCAGCTCCTTGTGACAATCATGAGAAGGCAGCTTTAGCATTTCATTTGCCTGAATCTGCTAAAACCATCACCATTCAGGTTCCTTGTAGTAAACTGCAATGCGCATTAACAGCTCTGTAAAACTGCAAGAGCTTTGCAAAAACGTAGGTTCAAAATGAGATAGCGATTGCTGTTCTGATACACGGTGGTGTTAAGATACTGTGCATGGTGTGGTCTGCTGCATCGAAGAACAAGCTTTTCTACAGAGAAACAGAGTGCTATAAAATTCAAATTAAAGTTGCCGATGTCTTTTGCTCTAATCACAGTAGTCTGAGAGCAGCTCCGCACTGGATACACACACATCTCAATTTCCACAGTATCCATGATGATTCTTCTGTATAACATTCTGATATGTTTCTCCTGGTTACGATGTACGCACTAGACTACACCACAACTGCACTGATACGTTTTTAACATGTTATTTGTACTATTAGATGTTTGTATGGTGCTGTTGTGAATAGGGAATCCACGAGGCAGAGTGAAGTCTTCAAAAGATTCTTTATTGTTAAAATGAATAAGAAAAGGCCCACAAGAGAAGCGCCAAAGAAACGGTGTTGCTCGCAGGAAAACCAGACAAATAATAAACACATCACACAAAACGTATTCCAGTGGAAACCCATGACGTCCAAGGGTGCACGTCATGAACAATGCTGCATGGAAATACCCAATGCAACACCTCCCAACCTTACAAAACAAAAACAAACAAAGAAAACTAAATACATAATTTAAAAAAAATGTTCAATACAATATGCAATCATTAAATTTAGCAGACAAGACTACTTTTCTTGTATTACTTAACATCACACTGTTTTGTAGATCCTGTGAATTCCCTCTAGTAATAAAACCCCTTTCACCTATCTCAAGTGTGGGATGCTCTTCCATTGTATCAGCATTATTAATCTCTGAGTTAACATTACATTAATGATTGCTAACAAGCTCTCCATTAACACACGGATTCTCATCAGGTATCCTTATAAAATTGTGCACATCAAGATCGTTGTCTAACTCTTCCATGTTATTGAACAAAAGCGCTTGTCCAGCTTTAAGTGAAACAACTGAGCTCTTGTTCCACCATCCTTTACCTTTGAGTAAAACAGCACTGTCTGTAACCTTAATGATTTGTTTAGGTGGATAAAATACTGAACTTCATTCCTGCACTTTCATTGGATTCTTAACAAGAACCCAATCACCAACTGCAATTTATTTTTCAGAAGTTCTGTGTATGCTATCATGGTAACTCTTAACCTTTAACTGTTTTTCAGTTAACACCTGCTTGATCCCCAGTTTAGCATCATATATTTCAGAGAAACTATCAGTATCTCTCCTCATGTTGGGTGTTAGAGAATTGCAACCACTTCTCCCTCTCATAAAAAAACGGAGTTTGTTTAGTCACAGCGTGGGGGGTATTGTTGTATCCAAAAACCTTTTCCTTTAAAAAGGTTTCGACATGCAGTTTTGAAGCAATAGCCAATTGAATTCCCTCTTTCAGAAACCTGTTGACTCTCTAAACCAGGCCATTGGAAGAGAGACTATACAATGGTGTTTTTTCCTGTTTCACAATCAAATTGTTCAGATACTCCAAATTTGTTTTTAGAAGTGAGCTGGGTTTCATTGCCAGAAACTATGATGTTAGGGTAACCGTCAGCAGCAAAAACTCTACTCAAAAAATCAATCACCGCTTCTGTAGTAATGCCAGTGCTAAACTCATAATGTATCTATTTAGAGTAATAGTCAGTAAGGACCATAAGATAACGCATTTCTTCCTTCAACACATTAAAAGGTCCTGCAAAATCGAAACCAAGCTTTTTCCATGGTCCGTCTGGTATTTTAACCAGATGCATATCTTTCTAACTGACCTTCCAGTGCTTATCAGATCTCACACACTCTGCACACTTGTCAATAAAATCATTTACATTAGTGTCCATACCAGGCCACCAATAGTGCTTTCTCAGCATTCTTTTGGTTGCTGTTGCTCCTGGGTGCCCTTGATGAGCGAATTTCATCCATTTTTTCCTTAACGTGAATGGTGGTATAAATAAATCACGCCTGACTAGAATTTCACCCTCCATACTGAGTTCATCTGCGATCTGTATGTAACTTTTCAAATTCACATCCAAGTTACGTATGGGAGGCCATCCATTCATAACGTATTCACACACGCTGTAAAGTGGGGTCCTTTTGCATTTTCTTCTTTCCACTCCTGCTCACTAATCACACATTCAGAATAATCAATAGCATCAAGTACTGCAACTACACATTCATCCTTAGTAGTACATTTTTCTTCCAGCTGTTCAGTGACAGGTGTTCTTGACAACCAATCTGCACGCCTGTTCAAACCACCTGCAATATGCCTAACTTCAAAGTTGCATTCCTGCAACCTAGAAATTAAACATATCAATCTGGATGATGCTGTATTGGTTCCCCTGCCACATGCATCAAACTTGTATAGTAATGGTTTGTGATCAGTCACAATCTCAAAACATTTGCCCCCAGGTAAGTCCTCAACCTTTCTACAGCCCATACACTTGCCAAAACCTCCCTTTCTATAGTGCTGTATCTTTTTTCAACATCCTTCAAAGTTTTCCATATGAATGCTACAGTATACTCTTTTCCATCAACAACTTGACTGACGACATCACCTAATCCAATGCCACTTACATCCACCGTTATTATGTTCCTACCAGAAGAATCATATGGTCTAAGAACACGTGCACACAAAATTGCTTTTTTAACCTCCTTAAAAGCCAAATCTTGCTCTTCTCCCCACAAGTACTCTAACTTTCTTTTTGAGTAACCTTCTAAGTGGCTCCACAATAAAGGCATATCCATATATGAACCGAGCGTAATATCCGCTCATGCCTAAAAAAGATCTTACTTCATCTTTTGTTTTTGGTACAGGTGCTTCTCTGATCGTCTTCACTAGATCATCTTTCATCTTTATACCTGCAGCTGACACACTGTGCCCTTAATATTCCACCTCTGTTTTTAGAAACTTGCATTTGGACTTACTAACAGTCATACCCTTCCCTTCAAGAATACTTAAAACTTTGTCCAACAGGGCATTATGCTCATCCACAGTTTTAGCATGGATCATGATGTCGTCCTGAAAACTTTGAACTCCCTGCATACCATCAAACAAAAATACGCATTAGCCGTTGAAATACACTAGTGGGTGACGCCAGTCCAAAAGGTAATCTTAAGTAGCTGTAGGCACCAAAAGGTGTTACAAAGGAAGTCAAATCCCTTGAATTCTCAGTCAATTTTACCTGATGGTATGCAGATTTCAAATCAATGATGGAGAAAAATGACGAACCGCTAATGGAATTGAGCATCTCCTGAATTATTGGTAAAGGGTGACAATCCACGACAATGTATTTGTTCAGTGTTCTCACATCGGCACATAGCCTGATTTCGCCATTCTTTTTTAGCAATTACAATGGCAGAAAACCCATTCAAATGACTCTGTTGGCTCAATTATTCCATCTTAACATAGCTTAGCCAACAGCTCTTTGAGATCCTGTCTAACTGATAATGGATCCTGTCTGAGTTTTTGTACCACAGGAATGGCATTGTCCTTTAATTTGATATGGTGCTCAAAACCTTTAACACAACCAATATGTTGCGCAAATACTTTTGAATGTTTCTTCAAGATGACCTCCACTTTAGGTTTTTCCACACCTTCTTCTATACTTAGCACAGGTAATTCCCCCAGTACTATTGGTTCTTGTGCGCCAGGTTTGAGGAAAATACATAGGGGTCGATTCCGATCTCGGTCGGTAGGGCTCCGAATCGGATTCGGCTTTACCGGATCCGAGTCGGAGGCCTTGTTTACGACCAATTCGTACAGTCGTCCGACCAAGCTAGTACGATGCAAATGTACGCGTGTGTTCCGACCAAACCGTTTCCCGATCCAAACTGCTCCGACCGACTCGTACGGAAACGAATCGCACCACGCAATGGAGACGTTCTCCGACCGAGCGAGTACGATGGACGCGTCGGACAGCCGGATCGAGTCGGAGCGTCCGGCTCAAAAAAGCTCCCAGAGCCGGACTTGGGGAGTCCGTGCCAGACCCCCCCTGCACCCGTAGCCGTACGAGTCGAACACAGGGGGACCCAAGGGTCCCCCTAAACATGCATGTACGGTGCGAGTTGCACCGGCGCGTACACGCTGTAGGGGCGCATTTGTTCGCGAGGTACCCATTGAGTCAATGGGAGCCCATGTACGCGTCGTACGACCGGCTCCCATTGACTTCAATGGGAGTCCGACCGAATCGAGTCTGGCAGCATGCGGCCGCATCGTACTCGCTCGGTCGGACTGCAGGAGTCCGGCTCGGTCGGAAATCTCTCCGGATCCGAATCGGTCGAAGAGTTTTCCGACCCAGATCGGAATCAGCCCCATAGTCTTCCAAGGTCTTGCCATCCTACTATGTCTTTACCTCTGACTGCTACATAGATCGTAGTTTTATTGCTGCAACCCTTAAATTCAAGTATTTCATTAAAATAGCCCAGCATTTCAATCTACAACTCCCCGAATGCTTTTGGGTTTCAATGAGTTTAACATCTTCCCATAACTTATAGAAGATCTTATCAGCAAGAATAGAAATGGATGAGCCTGAGTCAGCCATAATGTTTAACTCAATGTCTCCAATATGCACAACACCTAGAGGTCCTCTAAACCTTCTGTGCTTGCTGTCAATTGTGATCACAATATTAGAGCACATCTCCTCGTCGAAACTTTCTACAGCATTAACCTTGACTTTGCTGTACATTTTCCATTTCTGCAGACAGACCCAAAGTGTTCGTACTTTTGGCATTTTACACATTTTTTTCCTTGCGCTGGACATCCTGTAAAATTTCCAACGTGCGTCTTCGATCCACATCTGAAACACACAGCATTTTTTTTAATGCTGGTTTAGCATATCTATTTGCAGAAACATTAGTATTTTCAAGTTTCGACTCTCCTTTTCTCTCATGTACTGCACAAACGTTAGATTGACTTGAAGAGCACTCCTTAGACAGAACCGTGCTTGAAACAAGAGACCTCTCAATCCCTAGGGCAATGTCCAAAACCTCCTTCAAAGTTGGATTTCTACATTTCAAGCACTGGCCTAAATGCGTGTTTCCTATAGTAGATTTCGTACACTTTCGGTCTGAATTAAAAATAGCAAAACTTTCTAATGAGTCAAGAAACAGCTTTTGGTACTCACACAAGGGTGCATTTGGGGTTACTGGTGCTGCCCTTGTCGTGCTACTCCTTCTCAGCGGTGAACTGAGGCTGGCGTTAAGGACGCTTCCAATGTCCGCCAGGAGGTCGAGCCTCAGAAGCTTCTGGGCTGTTCTATCCTGTGTAAATGGCATGTGGTTGGACACCCAGGAGGCTCTACCCAGCTGCAGCGCTGTTTGTCCATTCATTGTTCCTTCGTGTGAGTAGGTGGCGGCGCTGTGTACGTCACCGATCCCAGTTAGAAATACACCATAGATTTCAATCATGGGAGAATTAATTCCATGAAGTGGGTAAAATAGCCCCAGCACTTCTCTCCCAGTATTAGGTTTTGATTGGGCATAACCGCCATACACATCCGGCACAGTAGGTCATGCAGAACAGCGTGCGGGATTCCTTCCGGGTGAATAAAACAAAGCTTCGGAAAAATGGCGCTCACTGCCGCCTGGCCGAGTGACTACCTTAAACAGCCAGGGCACGTACTGATTGGGTGGCTCCGGGCAAGCGCGCAATGCCGGTTGGGTCGAACGGGCTTCAGCCCAGGACCGTCAGTTTGTGTGGGCTGAGCTGCCAGCCTGACCTGCAGCCTGCGAAGTGCCATGCATCATGCGTTAGCCTAACGCATTTTAAGGCAAGTCCCCACAATAAAAATACTGATCAAGCATTACAGCGCCTCCTGTCCTTAGCTGTCAAGGCTGGAAGACTGTAGTATAATAAAGAGCTCTCTTAACAAAGCTCTCAGTGGTCCGCGCTGCTCGCCGCTTGGGTGCTGGCTCAGCTGCAGAGATATATTCACCATGCAGCATTCTCAATTACGTGCGCATGTCAGGAGAGTGGCTGCAGTGATTTGCCCAATGGCTGCGCAGCCGAGAAAGGGCACTTAAAGGCGGGCCGGCACCAGTTATGTGCAGTTTGGTAGCTGCAAGTGTAAGTCCTGCTGCTGTAGCACTAGCACCATTTTTGTTGTGGTGCCAGTAAAATATATAACTTCCTTGATCATGCCGCCTCCCATGCGAGATCGTGCCTGCAGCTATACCACTTGAGAATGCGGCGTGAATTTGACCTTACCGGACCTCAGCCACTTTGGGAGCAGTCATCGTGGCTCAGCTCTGTCCCATAATGGCGCTTGCTCTGCGATGTAAATTAGTGTCAAGGTATTATTTATCTCCTTTGACACACTTATTAAATCTGAATCACCAGTCTGCCCGGCCCCCAAGAGTTATTTGCCGCCTGTCTCTGTGCCGAGTTAAATTATTACAGGAGGAGGCCGGTGTCCGGCCTGTCACCTCCTAACCTCGACACTTTCTGCCTTCTTAGCCCCTGTCGTGGGAGGTCCCTGGAGGTTGTGTCCATCACAGCATGAGTCTTAGAACCGGTGCTGCATGTCTTTAAAAGGCACATGGGAGGTTTTGGGGGCGGCCGAACCCGGTGAGGTCTGCCCCCGGGCAGATTGGGAGGGGGGCTGGCCTATTAGCGGCCATTTTGTGGTTTGGGCTATTTTTGGGAATAGCCCAATTGTAACCCAACGTAATCACATTCGGGCTTGACGCGCTCCCAGCCACCATTTTAGGTTTGGTGAACTGGTGGCTGGGAGCGGTGTGGTAGCTAGCATTTTTTGGGGAGCTAGTGCTTTTTGAGGCAGGAATTAGTGGTAGGTTATACTGTTAGGATTGTTATTGGCACAGTCTATCAGTATATTAGCATGTCAGGAGAAGAATACCGCGTTCTGGAGGCGGTCAGGCTCCTGAGCGAGGCTGGGCGGCTGGATTTCCTGCTGCCTGAGGCCGCCATGACTGCGCGCCCCCTTAGGTGCCCTTCCGCAGGGGTGGCGGCCGCCGTCATGGCCTTCACGTCCCCAAAGAGGGTGCCTAGGATAGAGGTGAGTGAGCGGGCCGCCCTTATACTAGGAGAGCGGCCCCGATGACTGGCGCCGAACCGGAGCCTTGCGTCAGAGTGGAGGCTCCGGCGAAGGTGCAGGGGGCGGGACCCGCCAGAGGAACGCATCACGCGTCTCTCCGGCCGGTTTAGAAAAGGCCAGCCAGCAGGAGGAAGAGGAAGGGATCGGTTGCAGGCCTGAAGGAGCTCCCCAAAGGGAGAGAGTTGGGGACAAGGCCTGGTTCACGGGGAGGGTGTGGAACAAGGGGCCAGAGGGCAGACAGCAATGAGGCAGGGGATCAGGCAGGCTTGGGTTGCCGGGACAGGTCACAAGGGGTTGGGGGGAGGAAGGGGGCAATGGGGGAAGGTGCAGGGGAGAGAGAGTGGCCCCCATTGGAGCAGGGAAGGGTACCTGGGGTCAGTAGGGGAAGGTGGGGAGGGGGAGAGGAGGGAAGTAGTACATTGTTAGATGGAGCGGTGGGGGACGGCCTGCCCATCGGGCTGGACCCAGCAAAGGGCTGCCAGGACTGGGAAGGCTTAGATATTTTCACATCCTGGCAGGAAGAAGTGAGGGGTCTAGACAGACTGGGGCAGGTAGACGCCTATATGGCGCAGGGAGGGTCTTTGGGCTTGGAGTCTAAGGGGCTATGGCAGAGGAGTCAGGCGGGCGACAGGAAGGAGGGGTTGGGTCTTAGCAGTGGTTTCTGGGGGTCAGAGGTGGGATCCAGCCGGGCACAGGCCGGGAGGACAGTGGGGCTTGAATGGAGTGAGGATGAGGAGGAGGGGATAAGTGGGGGGAAACATTAGATTTAAGTAGGGTAGGGTGCGGGTGGGCAGTGTGTACCTTAGGGGTAGGAAGGAAGGAAGGAAGAGGAGTTGGGGTGTAAGGGATAGAGAAGGTAGGCCCAGCACACCAGACCAGTCCTTTTTATTGCAGGTGGAGGAGCCTCGACAGGGGACAGACTTGGCAGAGCTGGGAGCAGCTCAGAGGCGCCGAGGAGAAGGGAGGGTGGAGCCTCGTGCGGCATGATCAGTACCGGCGTGGGATCTCAACGCAGCTGGCAGAAGTAGGCCCCGAGCGGTCTCGCTGGCCCCAACACCCGACGGACCTCAGCGGTCCGCAGGGCGACAAGGATTTGGGAATACGTCTTTCACGGGGGCTGGTAGTTATAGGAGGGTGCAGTCGGCTCCTCCGGTTGAGCGGAAATTTGGGCATTTTGGGCAACTGACTGATTGTCGGGAGGGACAAGAGGAATTAGATTATGATGAGGACAGCCTGGAAGAGGGCGAGTTAAGAGAGGTTGAAGAGGAGGGCGAGGGGGGCCGAGTAATGTGTCTTCTAGTGTGTTACAATTGGCACATCGGCCGGCAGAGTGTGAGGGGCGGACATCCAGAGTGGCTCAGACTACGGCTCCCATGGCAAGGCAGACTGCAGCACAACGGGCACCCTCCTTAGAGCCAGGTAAAACACGAGAAAGAGGGGAAAAGCCAACAATGGTGTCTGTAGGGATTGGGGGGACGGAATAGGAGGGGAGGCGGGGAGGTTGCAGAAAGGCAAGTATGTATTGGACGCCGGTGTGGGCACGGATGAAGTGGGTAAGTCGCCTGCCAATGCGTTAGAGGACAATAAGGCTAAGGGGTTGGGCGAAGCAGGGGAAAAGAATGCGGCAGTGTCAAAAGATAAATTAGAAAGCAAGGAGTTGAAAATTAAAAAATTGCCTTACATGGGGGTGATTAAACCGTGGGGCGCACACTTACTGTTGGCCACTAAGGAGAGGATATGGAAAGGTGAGTATATCGAGATACTCAAATTCCTACACAGGGAAGTGCGCGCGAAGGAGGGTTCGAAGGAAGAAGAATACGAATTGGCAAAGAGGCCGAGGGTGCCACTCACCATTGAGAATTGGACAGCGGCTTTCTTAATATACGGAATTGTGCATTGCGAAAAGTATCCTGAGCATTGTGTAGCCTTGTTTAAATACATGCACGTGATCAGGAAGGCACAGATCACTGGGGGGGATATGCATGGGCACAATACGACGAGGAATTTCGGTCACGCATGGCGTGGGATGCTGAGGCAAAATGGGGTGAGTTGGACACCGATCTCTGGCAGCACACAATGGGGGTGTCAAGGGCCGGGAAAACAATTTTCCCGGTCAGCGAGCTACCAATAGTTTATTGGCCCTTTCGGGAAGCCCACCCGGGGAGAGGTGGGGGGAACAGGCAGAGGGCAGACAGGTTTGGGAGGGGCATGCTGGGACATCAATAAAGGGCTGTGCACTCTGGAGTTTTGTAAGTTTAGGCATGACTGCTCGAAATGTGGAGGCAGGCACGCACTGGTCAATTGCTTCGGGGAGGGCCAGGTCAGCAGCAGGGGAGCCAACAGTGGCAGCAAGGGGGTTTAATGCAGGGGGACAGCAGCAGCTGCCTTTCACAGGTGGACGGGGGCTAAGGGGGCTGGGCCAAAGGGCTCATACACCAGTTAGGGCGGACAAGCTGGAAGCAGCCTTACAAGGTTAAGGCAACCAGAAGGCTGTGAGGATCTTGCGGGAAGGGTTTCAGCAGGGTTTTAGACTGGGGTACGAGGGACCTAGGGTCAGGAGGTGGGTGGAGAATTTGCAATCGGCGAAAGAACATCCCAGAGTAGTGCAGGACAAATTGGATAAAGAAGTGCGCGAGGGCCTTATGGCGGGCCCCTTTGAGGACTGGCCTTTGGAAAATTTGATTGTTTCTCCCATTGGAGTTGTTCCAAAGAAGGAACAGGGTCAGTTCCACCTAATTCAACATTTGTCATGGCCGGAAGGGAGCTCTGTGAACGATTTCATCGATGAAAGGGAGGCTACTGTTTCATATTTGTCAGTTGACTTGGCCATGTCACTGGTGGTGACCGCGGGCGCAACGGTAAAAATGGCAAAATGCGACATAAAATCAGCTTTCCGTTTGCTTCCAGTCCACCTGGATGATTGGGATCTCCTGGGTATCCATTTTAATGGAAAATGGTACGTGGACAAAGCATTACCGATGGGCTGCTCTATGTCATGTGCATTATTTGAGTGCTTTAGCACGTTTCTTCAATGGCTGTTTTCTAAGCGCCGGGTCACCAATTGGTGATGCATTACCTGGATGACTTCTTTTTGATAGGCACCTCAGACTCCACGGAGTGCCAGGTAGCTCTGGACAGCTTCAAAGAGATCATGAGGGAGCTAGGGGTGCCTTTGGCGCCGGAAAAGACGATGGGGCCCAGCACGGCTCTTTCCTTTTTGGGCATTGAACTGGATTCTCAATTGATGCAGGCGCGCCTGCGGGATGACAAAAGGGAACAAATGCTGGGGCTGCTGACGGCAATGCTAGCGAGGGACAAGGTCTCACTGAAGGAGATTTGGGTGTTGCTGGGACATCTAAATTTTGCTTGCTGGGTAGTGAGAGTAGGGAGGACATTTTGTGGAAGACTAGGCAGGGCACTCACAGGACAGAGACCGCCACACCACCATGTCCGCCTGTCGGCGGGTGTGAAAGAAGACTTGAGGATGTGGAAGTTTTTCTTATGGGAATTCAATAGCATCCCTTTGGCAAAGGAGGGTGACATGGTCTGGGACGTACACATTTTTTGGGACGCAGCAGGCAGCAGAATGGGATGGGGGGGTAGGAGTATCTCATTTTTGGAGTTCTTTCCCCTAGTAGTGGCGGTGACATTGTGGGGGGAACACTTGGTGCATAAGAAGGTGACTTTCAGGATTGACAACATGGCAGTGGTGGAGATTGTAAACCGCCAGTTCGTCAGGGATGAACAGGTGTTGAAGTTGTTGAGAGTGTTCGTTTTGGGCTGTTTCGCCATGATATAGCTTGTAGAGCATTGCATGTGCCAGGGGTGGACAATGACATAGCGGATGCTTTGTCTCGTTCACATTAGGGGAGATCCTGTGGGCTAGCCTAGGACGCAGACAGGACTCCGACCCCCATGCCGCAACAGTTGTGGTACGTAGGCAACACAGGATGCTACAAGTGGTGGTAGGGTCCCTGGCACAATCCATGAGGATTGCATATAGCTTAGCATGGTATGAGTTTCTGCTCTCGGGAGCCCAGCGGCGTTCCACGATGGAGCATAGAAGGGAAGATGTGATTCAATTTATTCTGGACTTGATTGACAAGGGGCTATCTAGGGTGACTATCGCAGGTAAGTTGGCAGGAATTGCATTTGTAGGTAAACTGTTATGGGGTTACACCCCATCCACCGGGGAGATAGGCACACGTATGCTGGAGGTGTGGGCTAGGGAACAAGGTCAGGTGGGACGGGCTAGAAAACCTCTGTCTTGAGACTTGCTGGGCAGGGTCATACAGATATTTCCGGTAGTATGCTTGGATGAGTAAGACACAAGACTTTTTTCCACGGTGATGGTATGGATATTTTTTGGGGCTTTCCGGGTATCAGACTTGTTTGGGTTCTAGGTCGGGGGAGGTATTAATTGGGAGGATGTGGTACCGGGTCAGGACAGAGTGTGCATATGGCTACGCAAGTCAAAAACGGATCAGAGGGGCGCGAGGAAATGGGTGTCGCTTCAGGCTTCGGACCCACATTTGACTTGCCCTTGCAGGTGGGAAAAGAAGTGGAGGGCGCTATCTAGAGCGCAAGTTGGGTTGGTCTTCTTGCATGTGAAGGGAAGTCGGGTTACGGCGTTTCAGCTATTGGCAGTCCTGCGGAAAGCGTTCACAGAGCTGGGTATCGATGGTAGGGATTTTAGGACTCATTCTTTCAGGATTGGGGCGGCATCGGAAGCAAATAACAGGGGGAGGGGGCGGGGGGACATTATGAGGCTGGGGAGATGGTCCTCGGATTGTTACAGGCGATATGTTCGCAGCGCTGCCAGGGGGTTTAGCGCGGTGGTTTTTCTGCCTCATGTTTACGCAGTTTTTCTTGTTTCAGGTTCTGTGGCTGGCCCCTCGCCAGAGAGATGTCCATTTGGATAGTGGGGCATTCATTTGTGAAGTGGGCCCAGGTCCAGGCCCGCACCAGTTACTTTGGGGAGAATTTGGGTTTTAATAAAGATCTGTTTAAAGTGTCTTGGAGGGGAAGAGGGGGCATGCTCTGGAAGGAGCTTGTACAGTCTTTGAATGGTTTGTTGGTGGCTGGTAGGTGCCCCGACATTTTGGTGCTTTATTTAGGAGCGAACGACATGGTAAGGGAAAAGGGGATAGTCTTAATGAGGAGCATGAAAAGAGATTTAGCCCTGATAAAACGGCAGTGGTCCGGGTGTTCAGTCATTTGGACAGAGTTTGTTCCCCGTGGGACATGGAGACGCGCTGTTAACCCTGGGGCAGTGAACAGGGCTAGGAGGAAACTCAATATGGAAATTGTTTGTTTTTGCAGGGAAATTGGGTTTGGGAGGATTGCTCATAAGGAGATCAGATTTGACGCAGTGGAATTTTTCAGGGGGGATGTTCACCTGTCACGCTTGGGCATGGATTTATATTTGCTTGAAATCAGAGAGGTACTAGCTAGGGAATTGAATGTTCGGGGTTGCTAAAGATTAAATTCCTAGGAGGCAGGGGGGGCAGAAAAAAGGGGAGGTGGCGTTTCCGCCTACGCTCCCGCTTTTTACTGTGACGGGGTTGTTAAAAGTTGGCCAGGATTGGCAGAGGTTTTTGATTAAGTCTTGGAGGTTTGTGAGCAGGGGCAGGGAAAGGTTAGGCAGGTAGGCTAAGTTTAGAGTAGATGTTTGGTAGTTACAGTTGCAGATAGGCAGGTAGGGGTTTGGGTTTCATTGGAGGGCAGGATTTGTAACTGCAACACTGTGTAATGTGGTTGTTATGTAATGTTATTATGTTATCAGCAGGGTGGGGGATTTGATGTGGGGATCGTAGGGGCGGGGGAAACAGG
This sequence comes from Calotriton arnoldi, assembly GCA_963921515.1. Lineage (NCBI taxonomy): Eukaryota > Metazoa > Chordata > Amphibia > Caudata > Salamandridae > Calotriton > Calotriton arnoldi. The sequence continues at coordinate 75,983 of CAWUFW010020411.1, read as the reverse complement.
GGATCATTTATTTGATGTATAGTGTGGTTTTAGTTTTGTAATGTAGTTGCCAGTATTTTTATTGTGATATGCACCTGTTTCAATAAAGCGGCCTTTTACACACACAAATTTGGTCTCAGTTTGGCTTGACCCCCTCCCTCCCAAGGGGGTGTGAGACGCGGCCGAAACCGGTGAGGTCTGCCCCCGGGCAGAGTGGGAGTAGGAGGGGCTGGCCCATTAGTGGCCATTTTGAGGTTTGGGCTATTTATGGGAATAGCCCAATTGTAGCCCAACATTATTAAATTCGGGCTCGGCGCGATCCCAGCCACCATTTTAGGTTTGGTGACCTGGTGACTGGGAGCGGTATGGTAACTAGCGTTTTTGGCCCTCTCTCCCTCCCTAAAATTAGTGCCTCAGGATTTTCTTCATTTGGGACTTTAGTTGCTTATTTGGGCTAGGTTTGTTGAGACAGGTGCATAGGGTTATGCTATTGTAGAATTGTCGCTTGGAACAGGTGCAAGCAGGGTTGTTAAAAGTTGGCCAGGATTGGCAAATGTTTTTGGTTAAGTCTTGGAAGTTTGTGAGCAGGGGCAGGGAAAGGGTAGGCAGGTAGGCTAAGTTTAGAGTAGATGTTTGGTAGTTACAGTTGCAGAAAGGCAGGTAGGGGTTTGGGTTTCATTGGAGGGCAGGATTTGTAACTGCAATACTGTGTAATGTGGTTGTTATGTAATGTTAATATGTTATCGGCAGGGTGGGGGATTTGATGTGGGGATCGTAGGGGCGGGTGGGAAACAGGGGATCAGTTATTTGATGTATAGTCAGGTTTTAGTTTTGTAATGTAGTTGCCAGCATTTTTATTGTGATATGCACCTGTTTCAATAATGCGGCCTTTTACACACACAAATTTGGTCTCGGTTTAGCTTGACCCCCTCCCTCCCAACAAGCATGGCTCTCGAGACAGTGGTGCCACTTAGCAGCTTATCTAACGGACGTACCTGAAATGTATCCCGAGTGCCGACAGCTGACTGCAGTCAAGGAGGGTGACGGACTCAAAGAGACTACGGGGACCCCTGGCCAGCAGTCTATCTCTCCAGCTGCAGCACTGTCACTTTGAGTCTTTTTAAGTGTAAATAATGAAAGCTATTGACATTTTAAATGTTCCTGCTAAGGTCGGAGTTGTAGTTTTAATATCATGGTTAGATATTTGTTTTACGGTGCGATCAGGTTACAAGGGCACTATGATAGTGCCCTTTCCTTTCTTGTGCTTTACAGCAGTTTCAAAATGTTAGAGATTCTAATTGCTCAAATGAGTATAATTTCTGATATATATGGTTCCCTCATCTTCATTGCTTGATTTTGGGTGAGAAAGTGTCATCATAGTCAGTGGCCCATATTTGCATATTGCCTTTCTGCAAAACACTGCTTCGGCGAAGTTTTATAAGCACCTGAAAAAAGTGAGGCTACGTCTGCTCAGGCTCCCTGCCCCCGCTCAGTATGCACACATTAATTGGCCAGCCCAGCGAGAGAAAGGGAGTGACACATCTGCCCGTTGATAAAAGGGAGGTGATGGATGCCCATCTGCCTCCAGAAAGGCCACTCAGGGCCCCACTGGGCCACTGGAGACATCTGAACACACCAGACACAGCCCAAATTGGCCCCCAGGCTGCCAGAAAAGAAGCCCACATCTGGAACTTCGATACCAGCCCCTTGGCCATTGCCCGAGTGCCCGCCTTACCAATCCAACCCTACTCATAGTTGTTGACATGTCACTCATAATTACACTAAAATTAGGAAAATGTCACACAAAGCAATCTGAAACCTTGGCATCTATAGCAGGTTGGACACTTAAGTGTTCCTTTCGGCTCTCAAGCACCATTGAAGTGCAATGAGCCAGTCTTCCTGCACCGCCCTGCCTAATCCTTCCCCTATCAAGGAAGATTAAGAGGTGTCAATACCGCAGCACAAACTCTGCTGTAATTAAAGCCCACCCTATCTACAAATACACAGCAAGGGCACACTGCACCACCCCCTCTACAAAAAAAGCCCAGCAATGAATCCCCAAAACAAGGCTATTTAGACATGGCTGAAGGACTTTGCCTTGTAAGGAAAATGCTAAAGTAGAACTACAGGCCACATGAAAACATTACTATTAGAATCAGTTTGTATTATTCTAATTATTACCGTCAAACCAGTGCTTGAAATGGAAAAATAGAAGTGCAGGCACTCTATACCAAAGTACCTGCTTGTTTCTGAGAAGCCCTGGTACTCTCCAATTAACAGTATTACGTGTCTCTTGAGAAGTGCCAGTACCCTCACTATGAAAATAAAAAAGTGCCGGTATTCTGTATCAGACAGTACCAGCCCATTTAAAGCACTGCGTCAAACCCCTTCACAATGTGCACCGCCACTTAATAAGTGGAAAAAGTAATATAGCATCCTGACATAGGAGGTAAAAAGCGCTATTTAAATGTCATTGGTAAACACACAAAAATGTGCCTCTTTACATAGATTGGCCTATGTGCCTTTCGCAGGGCTTTAAAGTCCCCACAACATGAGTTTGATTTAGAGTGCGGGCACGTCAGACTTACATCCTTCTGGTATTGAACCAATGGGTAACACTACAGAACATTTGTAGTCCTGCATAACTTTGCTGAATATAAATTATACATTTGTTACATCAAACACATATTTCAAGAACAAAGGTTACATTGTGTTGCATACGACAACACCTATAAATACATTCTAAAGACTATTGAAAGGTCTCAGATAAGTTGTTGGGTCGAACCTGGGCAGTGTATGCAGTAGTGGAGTATGGCTTTGAAGCTCCGCCCCATATTTTTAATTGGCTTGTGTCATTGTCCTTTGTAAACGCTGGCTTTCCGAGTCGTTATTAGGCTTGTTAGTCCCTCATTGGTACCGCCCAGTCTGCATTTGTTACCTCTCATAACGACTGGACCTTATACTGGTGTTGTTACATGGTTTGCTTTATAAGTGGCTGAGCACTATTTTATTTAATGCTCTTCTCCTATTCCACCCACTACCTCGCAGCACTCCGCCCGCTTTTATTTACATTTTTACTAATGGCGGTCCGCTTTAACTATAGCGCCCGCGTTTTATTATTTATTTATTTTAGCAGAGCGGTCTGCATTCAGCAGCCGCGCTTATTTATTTATTTATTTGTTTTGTTTACTAGCACCCATGCAGCGCTTTCACATTCATAGAGGGTGCACCGCTTTCTTTACACAAACTGCATCTAAAGAAAGGTACATTAAAGTGAAAGCGTGGCATGGGCGCTTTTACCAAAAAAAACATCTGTTTATCAACTTGACAAATAGGTTTTTTTTGGTCAAAGCCCCCATGCTGCGGTTTCACTTTAATGTCAGACTAGTCCCTTTCTTTAGACGCGGCTTGTCTAAAGAAAGAGGCGCAGACTTCATGAATGTGAAAGCACCTCATGGGCGCTAGTAAAAAACAAATATTTGCAATGCAATAGGTCTTGCATTTCTGAGAGTTTAAGCTATTGCATTGCCAATAGCTATAACTGGCGGTAATGCGAGACCTCTTTCATTGCAAATGCTTGTTTTTAATATCATAGCTCTTTCCTCAAAGGTATTGTAAATCTTCCTGAAAAGGTGCATAGAGCTGTGTTGTATGTTGTGGAGTTATGGTAGGCCGTTCCGATATGCGATACTCCTGATACAGAAAATATCAGAATTACGAGTTTTGCGCTTAGCATGGCATGTTCACACATTTGTGAAAGTAAGTTTCAGCATGTCAAACTGCCAAAATTTACCAGGGGATAAAAGGTGCAGTAGATACCAGGTATAGGGATTGGCGTTAAAAATCACCAAAAACCACCTGCGATGCCCTATTTTTTTAGCAAAATCATAATTGATGCTATTTATTACTCTCAATGAGTTCAGACCCTCTGATTAGATTTTATCAGGTGTGATAAATATCACACTGTCCTCTAGGGCATTTATAATATGAGCCCAAAGACAGTAACGTTGTGCTCAGTACAGAGCTATGCAGGCTGAGTACAAATCATTTTCCATGTTTGCTTAGGGTAAAATATGTGCATGCAATGTGTTTTTTCAGAATGTCCATGGCTTAGTTTTGGCTCTATTTATTCTGTATATGTTTATTTGCCTCAAGTGAATGTGATGCACATTTACAAATGCCAATTTGAGTCTGAAAATATACATTCCCTGATGTAAATGAATATTCACTGGTGCAATTGTACAGTCATAAGTCCACATATATACCTAGTGGGTTTGAACATTCATTGTTTATAATGAATGTACATTTGCTTTTCCCAATGCACATTCATTAGAGCAAATGCACATTTGACTAATCTCAAATTGACATGTAACACATAGCTTGTATTGTAGTGTGGTTTGCCCCTGAGGAGGTCCCAAAGCACTTCTTGGTTGATGGGTAGCTAGCTACTCCATGGGTTGTGCTTCATTGAATGAGTGCTGGTTTATAGTGTGATCTGGATGGAAATAGTATTGGTGTCAGCCCTGGGGACCTGTAGGGTGCACCACTTGGGGATCAAGAATTCACTCCAGCAGAGGCCAGCCCAGCTCAGGCAGGTCAAATTGCAGGTCCAGGCAGGTACAGTGCAGCAGGTCAGCTGGGCAGGTAGACCCCTGGAGCTTGTTGTGTCCTCATAGCTCAGACAGGAGATCAGTCAGCTGACCCTTGGAGTCATGTCAGCCTGGGAGGAAGGGTGAATGTGCAGTCTTCCTTCACATCTAGCAGGATCAGGCCTCAAGCAGCAGGATGGCCTTCTACTGCAGTATCCACAGGTCCAGAAGTGTACTGAAGAGTGGGTCTGAGGGTCTCATTTGATACCTGGGGTCGCCTTTGAAGTGGGAGAAACTTCTGGAGGCGTATCCTCACATTAGTGTGTGGAATTTCCTGCCTCCCTGCCCTACTCCCAGTCTGTCTGGGGGCACAATAGGGTAGTGTGAGATTTTTTTTGTGTGTGATCTGAGTCAGTACTGTTCAAGTGCAATTGTGATAGGTGACAGCTCCGCCCCCTATGAAGTCAGAGATGGCCCATCCTGCCAGCACCAAGACTGTCCTTTGTGTGGCTGTCTGGGAGAAACATCCAACGGCCAACTGCCACTCACCCCTAGTCAGGTGACCCAGGAACAGGCTGCAGGCACCAAATGGTTAGGACAAGAAAATGACAAATTTCTGAAAGTGCCATTTTCAGAATTGTAACTTAAAATCCAACTTCACTTTTAAAGAAGATTTTAAATTACAGTTCCTCAGATGCCAAGAATGGCATTCCAACCTTCTTCACTCAAATGTTAGCACTTATTTAATGTAATAATGTAACCCAATGTTATCCTATGGTAGAGGTAGGCCTCACAGTAGTGAAAAAAAGTGTTTTTTTCACTAGCTGGACATTTAAAACGTAAAAGTGTATGTTCAACTTTTTAATTAAAATGCACCCTGTCCTGTAGGTTGTCTAGGGCCTACCTTAGGGGTTACTTGCATGTAAAAACAAGTGTTGGTAATGCATCGGTTTTGCCTATGTAATCATTAAAGAGCTGTTTTCATCAATCATCCTCCGGAGAAGGAAAGAGCTCCCTGACAGATAGCACAGGAGTGGAGAGGATGTGGCACAGCAGCCAGATAGGCTGATTTGAAATCTGGGGTTCCCGTTTTGAGTCTCGGCGGTGCCGCCCAAAATCCTTTGATTCTATGCAAATCACTTAATCTCTCCGGGTGATAAATTGTTATATAAATATGCTGCAAGAGTAAAAGGCAAAACTTTATGAAAATATAGTTCCACCAAAGTGGATGTTTTTCTTTTTTTAAGAGTTTTATATAGCGCAAACTAGACCTTAGACATCGGGTATCAGAGCGCTTTACATGAGCACCAGTTTCGTTACAGAAGGCCACATTCATTTTTTTTTGTTAGGCACGGGGAGATTAAGTGATTTGCCCAGAATCACAGGATGTTGGCCATCGTTGCCGAGACTCGAAACCCGGTTTCCCAGCTTCGAGGTTGACCGCGCTAGCCACAAGGCTACATCCTCTCCCCATGTTAACAGTATTTCGGCAGCGGAAAACTGATAAGAGAAGCAGACGAGGAACAAGCATTGGTATATGCAGGAAAATATGTTACAGCCAATAGAAATGGAGGAAAGGTAAGTGGCATGCACAGGAACCAAAGAGAAGCCAGGAAAGTGAGGAGGCAGGATGTAATTCCCCTTTAAGTTTATTTTAAAAACAATAGATTTCTCAACCACAGCGTAAGCGCTGTGCAGGCGAAACCTAAAAGGGAGTTTTAGACTTGGCAAGGGGTTTATTTTGACAAGTCAAATTGGCAGTTTAAAGATGTATACAGGCTGCAGTGGCAGTCCTGGGACATGTTGTAAGGGGCTACATAAGTTGGTGGCACAATAAGTACTGTAGGCCCACTAGTAGCATTTAATTTACCAGCCATGGATATATGGTATACCATTTACTAGGGACTTATTAGTAAATTAAATATGGCCAATTTTGCCATGGTTTAGGGAGTGAGCATAAGAACCTTATCACTGGTTAGCAGTGGTAAAGTGCACAGAGTCCTAAGGGCAAAAAAAAAATAGGAGGGGTAAAGGCAAAATGTTTGGGGGAAGACCACCCTAACGCTGACAGGGCTAACAAAAAGCAACACTATTTTAATTAAATTGACACTTTATGTGTAGGGGACTTCGGAATAGAATTGAATGCATGGTTGTTATCTTTTTATAACACATTTTATTGCCATTTAACATTAATATGGTACAGCAAGAACAACATGACAGGATATCATTCCCAAGTAGCAGATCCAAACTAAAGAGAACATGTTGTATAGCACACATTGCTAACTCACAGGCCATAAGAACTGTTTAGCACCCATCCTACTCCATGCCCCCCACAGCCACCTCTGCCCCCTATAGCCCATAAAGTCTCGAAGGTGCACACCCTTTCCAAAGACCAGAATCAAGTATAGCAAAGCTCAAGTCGAATCCCTCTGTACTGAGTCCAGTCACTCCAGACATTGCCATGCATATGAGGGAAACCCCCAGCTACGTATATTGGTTTTTGCAGGATCATACAACCTTCCTCCATTGCACCACCAATGGAGCTTCTGTTTTTTTCCATTCTCTGTTGATATCATCTTTGTCCACCACCAATCCATCCAAAGCAGGGCTCTCTTGTACCTGTTGCCTTCTGCATGTTAGTGACATGCAAAAGGGCTAATTTGGGATCACTGGGGAGGGACCAAGCCAGAACCCCCTGAGGCATGTCAAAATCCCCTCCCAAAATGTAGTGAGGACTCGGCAACCCCAAACTGTATGGAGAAAGTCTCCCTGATGGTTAGCGCAGCACAGACAAAGCAGTGAAGTGGTCACATCCAATTTCCACAACCAGGACCTCGTAAGATAGAACCGGTATAGTTATTTCAACAGTATAAAGTGAATATGGGCCTTAATAGCAGCCGCCCATGATCCGAAGGCTTCCTGTTAATCCTCGTTCATTAGTTGACAAGGTTGTGGGCCCATCCTGTGCGCAGTTTATTACACTTGCTATTAAGAGCCTGCATTTCTGTTTCTTTTGGTTTAATATTTATGCAGGGCATTGCCCATCAGTCACACATTCTATATGTTCTGAAGCTTGAAGGAATACTTCACCCTTTGTATGAATGTACACTATTGCAAAGTTATTTCAAGGTAACTACTTTCTTTGTTAGTTGTTTAGGCCTGGTGGGTTCTTGCATGAATGTAGCTTAGTCATTTCATATGAGAACTGCTCAATATGGTGTGCTAATAACATCTGTTTTATTTTGATATTGGATAGTGCAGATTCCTGACAGAGAACTTTACAGGTGATAATATTGCCAACTGATTTTCGCTCACTTATTTAATCTCAGACGGAAAAAAAGACACATTAAGACGTGCCATCACACATCCCAAAATCAGGGGTATCAACCCACTAAGCTCAGTAGTCTGACACCTCTACCTGTGAGCAACAAGCATATGTTGCAAAGTCCCAATGAGCAGAATGAACATGGACCTTTGAACAACAGCCAGGCAGGAACGTATTTATAAAGATTGATTTAAAAATATTTCACAAGCTCACTGCCATTTCACAGAGGGAATTGGAAAAAGTTGTCTTGAAATAGCTTTGCGAAAACTAGTTTTAAAGTTCTTTATATTGAAATCTTTGAAGCTTTTTTAGTTGTCAAATCACTCATTCCCCTTTTTAAAGAGCTCTGGGCCTAATTTATATTCTGGATGATGGGCAGTTTCTCTGCCAGGACAGCAGAGAAAATTCCTCCATCACCCTGATGGAGGTACCGTCCGCAAAATTTATAAATGGCCACAAAGCTGGGGACCATTTCTAAAGCATTGCCAGTAACTGCCATCACAGCGGTTCCAGTCAATGCTTTCAAAATTTGGTGCGGGGGTCTGTCAACATGATGGAGCCTGACACCAAACTGTTTTTTATTTTAAGAAAAAAATCCTGAAGCACAACTTTTTTTTTTCTAAAATAAAAAATAAATTGCCTCCCTTGCCATGGGAGTCATCTCCCTTGGCAAGGGGGGCATTATTTGTTTTTTACTGTCCTGACATTATTGTTATTGTGCATACTTTTGTTATCATGTACATTGAAATCGTATTTGCTGGTATTGACAGTGTTATGTATACATATATTACGGAGTACATTGACATTGAATTCACCCATGTTAACATTTTACCCCTCTAGTTGATTTTTCAACTTAATCATTTACATAATTTGATGGTGTGTTTGTGTGTGTGTTGTGTCGGCTATCCTTTTCCTGGCTACTTGCAATTTCCCTTACTTGAGGACTACGTTTTTACAGCATGAAACACCCACTTGTAGGAGATCACACAATAATAGTAAGGCAAGAAGTATTAGAAGAAGTGAAGTGCACAGTATGGTCACCCATAAGGGGTGCCAGGAAAAAATATTATGAAGCCAGTCCTGCTCAGGGGCACCTCCCTCCTTCTTCATGTTGGCTTGCAGACAATGCAGTGCTTGGATGGCAAAAGCAAGAGGTATATTTTCAAGGTAATTTCCAGGGATGAAAGTGCAGCAGGAGGCCCCAATCTTGGCACTCACCCCTCCCTCCATGTCGGTTATCAAGTCCAACACATACCGATGTTGCATTACCATGAGACAGATGGCTCTTAGTTCTTCTTTGATAGCATTCAGGCAAAGCCCAGTGTCATTTATCATTTGGAGCAGCTCCCATCTGGTGATCTGAAGCCAGCGGGCATTCGCTGTTGCTTGTAAAGTGAGGAAAGGTATGGACCCACCTGAGTGTCAGAAAACAGTCTGTATTCTTCTGGAATGACCTTGTACTGAACCCAGCCAAAATAATCAGTGGTTCTTCTTTGAGCCTGATGCAGCAGAGTTGTTTTCTTCTGTACTGGGTGTTGGAACAACTCAGACAGATCTTTTCCAGGTATGACAGGGTAGAGGTGTGTATGGTTACGAGGGTGCAGAGGCCCCTCCATCCAGGGACATCTGTACATTGTCTTGATGACATGCTAGGATTCTAAAGGGAGTTAGGAGGGAGGTGACAGTTGGAAAGTTGGCTGTGCTTGGCTGGAGCAGTTGGGTTGCTTTTTATCTCTGACTGAAAATAGAGTTCATGGAACACAAATGATCTGGTGGAGACTTCATTTATTACAATTGTGGTGACAATTGAAACAAGCTAGGTGTTGTGCTGTCAGAGATAAGAAACCTGTAGAAGAACCTACGTCTTTTGGGAGAACATTGAGGTGTGAGGAAAGGCATCGTATGACATTCATGAAGCGAGTGCGTTTGAGTGACAGGGCTGTGCTGACAGTGGACAATCAGAGGAAATGGTTGTGCAAGTATTTATCATCTTTCCTTCAGGTGGTGTGGGGAGCACAACACACGCACTTAAGGTAACACGCTGTATCTAGCAGCAGTGGATTTTCCCAACAATGACTGTCTCCGGAATCAGTGGGCTTCATTTTTAAAGACATTCGAGGCGGTGTGAGGAGGATTGGGCTCTAGTTGACCAGTGTCAATTGGAAGTTGCGTGACCACCTTATGTGACACTAGAGTGTGGTTGGCCCCTGCGTGAGCCAGCGCCTCTTGTTGAATGCGGGAGCACAGCATTGAGCACATGAACTGACTTACTTTCCTGAGTGCATTCAGCAGAGCACTTTTTGCACTTTGATGTGATTGTTTTATCCTTTCAGCGTGCACACTGTACAGGTGGGCCGCATGGTGTTAGTGCTGTTTTCTGTTGGCCGCATCCCTGAAGAAGTTAGATTTTGGTCGTTTTTGGGCTGCATAGCAAGCGAAAATAAACACCCAGTAAAAAGGAAGGTCTGCAGTGTTGTGTGTTAGTAAACAAAGGTTTACTGACATCTTCAGGTCAGAAGGTATATTGCACGGTAAAGTGCATATTGATGTGAAGGTCTAGCTTAAAAGAAAAATATTTTCATCAGTGATTGGCACACTTTTAGTTAGTGCAAAGCTGCCTTTGACTATTCTGCAGTGAATTGCACATTATTTTTGGTTGTGCATATTTGCAGTGCAGCACCTTTCCGTACAGCGAAACTCACATGCGCAGTAAAAGAAGTAATGGTGATTTTCATCAGTGATTGGCACGCTAGTGTTCAGTGCAAATTTGATTCTTCAAGGATTTGCACACTTTGACAGGTTAGAAAACTGCTATTGTGCCAGTTAACAGTCACATTAGTTGGCTCAACAAGAAACCTATATCCGGGTACAAGCAAAAATAAGAGAAACTTTACAACATTAAATTACAAAATGAATCTTGGAAATGAAATAATTATTCCACCACCATTTCTAATGTCCGCTGGTAATCCACCTAGTGAGTGGGAGGACTGGATAGATTCATTTGAAAACTATTTGGTGGCTCTGTATGGCACCAGGTGTCCAGCAATATGAAAAAAGGCATTGTTGTTGCGAATTTTAGGCAAGAAAGGGCTGTAAATATCTTCCACAGCCAGCAGAGGAAGTTGATAATGTCTACAAGAATGAGATTTTGCACCTAAGTACTAGTTTGCTAAGCAGGAAAATTTAGTTACACGCCGCCACAAATTTTATACACAGCCACAAAGGATCACAGAATCTGTGGATACATTTGTTTCCAGGTTATGCGAACTTTTCTCCAAATATCAATTTGGTCAAATGACTGACGAGATGGTGAGAGCCTAATTAATTGTTCAGAGCAATAGCAAAAAGGCTCAAGAACGTTTGTGGGCTGTGAAAAATCCAACTTTGTAAGAGAACATGGAGATTGTGAAAGTTGTGGAGGAATCGAAAAGGTGTATGAAAGAGATAAAAATTATTTCTCAAGAAAAAGGAACTGAAGTGACGGTGATGCAAAGTGACTCTGAATCAATAAACATTGTAAAAGTAAAACTCAAATGGTACTAAAGGTAATATAGCAAATTGAACTCACGGAAGGAGTGTTTCACGAGTTTGTCACAGGTGTGGCAGTAAATTTCATTTAGCCGATGCTAAATGTTGCTTTGCAGAAGGTAAAGAATGTCATAAGTGTGGGAGAAAAGGACATTAGGCATGCATTTGCAAAGAAAATGAGAAAACAATAGCTTTTGCGGAAGAGAAAAGAAATAGAACATAGAATATTGGTCAGCAAAGAGGAGGCTGTTGAGGAACAAATGGAAAGGAAAGGCAAATGTCCTAGGGCTGACTTTGAAGTAAATGGGAAGGTGGTATCTTTAATGGCTGACATGGGTTCCTTGTCACCATAATACCTAAGTGGTTATATGTTCAAACATGGCAAGGGAGAAGCTAGTAGCTTTGGATGTGGTCATGAAAGGTTACCAAGGGACCAATATTGCAGTGTTGTTTTTATTTTATGGCATCCATTAGGGTTGCAGGAAGTCACACAAAGGGGAAAAGTATACATTTCACATGATGGACCACCTATTTTGGGGTTGGCACATCATATGAGTTCCACATCAAATTTGACCCTAAAGCGAAGAATCAGGTCAAGGTAGTGGATGAATGCGATTTGACTACCATCCTACAACAAAACGCAAACTTTTTTGAGAATAAGTTAGCGGAGGCTAAGGGTTATATTCATGAAATCAAACTTAAGAAAAAGCTGTCCCTGTTAAGCATGTGACAAGGAAAGGAAGATTCCCATGGCGGCATGCACTCAAGTGAAAGATATAATACAGCAATTGGATAAAGAGGTAATAGAACCTGTAGAAGCTATGGAATGGCTCGCTCCAGTGGTGATAAAAAAAACAGATGGGTCACTTCACTTCTGTGTTGACTTGTTCAGCTTGAATGAGAGTGTTATCATGGACAATTTTCCTTTACCTAATATTAATGAGAGAATTTTGATGCTCTCAGGAGGGAAAGTTTTCTCTAAACTAGATTTAAAGAGTTTCATATCACTGAGTGGGATAGCAAAAGTTGTGTTTTTCTAGGATGAAATCTGTCAGGAACGGCTTTCCTCAGGACTTGCGTGATGTTAGAAGCTCCACCTCCAGGCAGCTCTAAGTCTGATTGCTGTTTTAGCGCAGACTATTAGAGTGGCCAGGTGGGGGAAAGGGTGTTGGGAAAGGGCTGCTGGGAAGGAGACCTGTAATAAAAAATACTCTAAGTTAGATGTCTACCTTTTACCACTTAGCCTTGTTAACAATCATTACCACTAAATAATAATCACCTGCAAGTTGTTGTGAGTGTTCTAAATGGCTTTGAAATAGAGAGGCAATAAAACAAAACATGCAATATTCATTAATGCCTTACAATGTCTAACTCTATATATACATATAGATATCTACAACCGTTTCTGTACTAGGAGTGAGTTATTCTTTTGCACCTACCATAATTATAGTCTCTTTACTCCCATATGGTGCACAGCTCCCTGGTTTCAGCTGTGAGGCAAAAAATATGGAGGACAACTTGACAATCTTCATTTACAATGTACTGAGTCTCAATAAAAGCGGGACCTACCACGCAACTTTATACATGAAAAATGTTCTTTCCTTTGCATCCTTTTACTGATAAGGTCGGTATTTGTTTTCAAAACATGGCTTTCCAAATGTTCCAAAAATTATTGTTCAGGAATTGCACTAATGATACTTGCGAAAGAAAAGAGAAGTGAGATTCACGCTCTTACCCTATGTCTGTAGAGCGTTCTCGTTTTCTTTACCTTTAGCCAAGAATGCGTCAGTTATTCCTTCTGCTTACGATCATGGCTCCAGACGCCGCCTACAATCGTGACCGCAGAAGCTGGATCACCGCCAAACTCCAGCCGCATCCAGGTCCGAGGAGAAGAAAGAATAACGAGCGGTTATTTTGGGGTGTGGCTACTTTTTATAGGTGAGCCACACCCAAGATGGCCGCCACATTCGCTGACGTTCCTGGTGCCGTTTATGACGGTAAAAGCAAAGCATAACAGCAGGCAAGGGGGGAACGAACAAACCTGCTCACAGGGGCAACACATAAATATGGCACATGTTCCTACCATTTTTGGCATAATTAACGTTTAGGAAAAGTGGTACAGTTGTTGTTTAAGAAACGGAGGCACAACAAAAGTCATAAGTTTAACTCTGGCGATCTACAAGCGCCACCAACAAAAGGGTTCACAAGGTCAATGATGGCAACGCCACCAATAGCGCGCAGTGAAGGTGGGCCAATGCATCTTGGCACAGATAGGGTGATGCACAGCACATCTGTACAAGAGAGCACAGCGCCCATGCCAATATGTAGATCCACCATTAGCAAAAGCAGAACCACCGCTGCCAGTGGTGCCCCTAGAGCCGCAGCCCGTGACAATGACAGTACTCCCCCCTCCCAAGCGGACTCTAGGGGCAGGCTTTTGAGGGAAGGAGTCATGGAATCGCAGCACCAGTCGGGGTGCATGAACATTGGTAGCAGGTTCCCAAGAATCATGTTCAGGTCCATACCCTTTCCAGGACACTAAATACCACAAACGGGAACCCCGCCTGTGGGAATCCAAGATACGACTGACTTCGAACTCTCTGTGTCCATCAATTAACAAAGGTTCTGGTGGAGAAGTACAGAGCTGGTTGACGGGTTTCAACAAAGAGGTGTGAAAAACTGGATGAACCCTCACATGTTACTGGATTTATCTGCTTACTCACCACATATGGTCCAATAAACCTAGGGTGGAAGGCCTTCTTGTGTCTAAAGGGGAAGTTCTTTGTAGAAAGCCAAACCTTGTCCCCCACCTTGTATTGAGGACCAGGACTGCGATGTTTGTCTGCTGCGTTTTTATATCTTGTTTTTGCCAAATCAAGTCGCTGAATGATTTGAGAATGGACCTTTCGGATTTGTTTAATTCTTGTGGCAATGGATGGGACCAAAATCTGGTTTATGGGTAGATCAATTGGTAAATAATTAGGATGAGAGCCATAAGTGGAGTAAAATGGGGACGTTTGCAAAGATGTATGATGTGCTGCGTTGTAAGCTATTTCAGCTAACCAAAGTAAGTGCACCCATGAGTTGTTTGCAGAAGAGACATAACAACGGAAATATTGTTTCAAGGTCTGATTCAGTCGCTCCGTTTGACCATCTGTTTGTGGATGGTAACTTGTGGATAATGCCGGTGAAATTTGGAGAGCAAGACACCATTGTGACCAAAAAGTTGCGGTAAATTGAGTCCCACGATCAGAAATAATTTTCTTCGGAATTCCATGCAATCGCACCACATGACAAAGGAGTAAGTTAGCTAGCTCTCCAGAGGTAGGCTTTTTCTTACAAGCCACAAAATGGCCTAATTTAGAAAAACTATCCACAATTACTAGGATACAAGTATAACCTTGATCGTTTGGCAAATCTGTAATAAAATCTATTGAACAATGTTCCCATGGTCTTTGTGGAGTTTGTAGAGGTAGTAGTAATCCTTTTGGTTTTACATGATCACTTTTGTTACGGGCACAAGTTTCACATTCAGTAACCCATTTTTTGACATCATGAGTTAATGTGGGCAACCAAAAGTTTCGTTGAATTGCAGCTACGGTTTTTGTTCTTCCAGGATGACCGGAACATGGATGTTTATGATGCCACTCAAACACTGTTTTGCATAATTGTTCTGTTGGCAAAAACAAAGCCGTCTCATGAAATGGTAAGTCTTGGATGATTTGTCGGTTGGCAGCTTGAGCTAACCATGTCTTCCATGTTTGACTAGGGAAATGGTCTCGTACTGAAGCTAAAAACTCATCTGTTGACACGATATTTATAACTTTTTCTGGGTCAATTATAGCCTGAGGTTCTTCTGCAAGAGATATTAGGGTGGTATCTTGTCGTGTCAACGCATCTGCTTTCCTATTTTCGGTGCCTGGACGAAATGTCACTATAAAATCGTATTCTGAAAAAAAGAGCATCCATCTTAGTTACCGTGAGGTTAATACTCGAGCTGTTTTCATAAATTGTAAATTGCGATGGTCTGTAAATACCGTTATAGTATGTCTTGCTCCGAGCAGATAATGTCTCCATTCTTTGAATGAGTCTCTAATGGCCAATAGTTCTTTTTCTGTTATTGTATAATTTTTTTCTGCTGGGGCGAGTTTCTTTACATGAAGGCTATTGGATGTAATTGCCCTGTGGTTATATGCCTCTGAGACAAGATAGCCCCTATTGCAACTTCGGCGGCATCTGCTTCAATGATGTATGGTTGGTCCGGGTTTGGATGTGCTAGGATAGGAGCAGATGTAAAAGCTCTTTTTAGTTGATAAAATGCCTTCTGAGCCTCAGACCCCCATTGGAATGGGAAATTTTTTCGTAGAAGATGAGTGATTGGTGCAATTGTCTGAGAGAAGTGACTAATAAATCGCCTGTAAAAATTGGCAAAACCGAGGAAACATTGAACGTCCCGTACTGATGTTGGTATAGGCCAATTTAGAACAGCTTGGATTTTTCGTTTTGCCATCTGGAAGCCTCCAGGGGTCAATATTACACCAAGGAATTCTGCTTGTGTAACATGAAAGTCACATTTACTTAACTTACAATAAAGACCATGAGTTTGTAAAGTTTCCAAAATCATTGTGACATGTCGTTCATGAAGACTATGGGATTCTTAATAGATGAGAATGTCATCTATATATACGATAACAAAATTGTCTAGAAATTCATGGATAATATAATTTAGAAAAAATTGGAACGCAGCAGGGGCGTTGCAGAGTCCAAAAGGCATCACAGTGTACTCAACGAGTTCGTACCTGGTCTTAAACACTGTTTTCCACTCATCTCCGGCCCTCATTCGAACCAGATGGTATGCGCCTTTGAGATCTAATTTGGTATATACTACTGCTGTTTTTACCTGATCTAAGAGGACCGGGATGAGTGGAAGCAGATATTTATTTTTAACTGTGATTTTGTTTAGCGCTCTATAATCAATGCAGGTGCGTAATTCATCATTAACCCTCGGTACAAAAAATAAAGGAGAGGCTGCTGGGGACTTGGATGGACGGATAAATCCGTTAGCCAGATATTTATCTAAATAAGCTCTCAAGTGTTCATTTTCTTTTTCAGTCAATGCATAAATTCGGCAATTAGGAATGACAGCACCAGGGATTAAGTCAATCTGACAATCATATGTCTGATGGGGTGGTAGAGTATCTGCCTGTCGTTCATTAAAAACGTCTTGGAATTGTTCATATTGATGTGGTAACGTGCTGTCTTTTTCTTCGGCTGTGGCTAGTGCGTGTTCCTGAGATTTTTTTCCACAAGATGACTTAAGACAATTTTGTTTGCAAAAATCTGAGAGATTTGTGATCTTTCTTTGAATCCAATCTATCTGAGGATTATGGAATTGCAACCATGGCATCCCCAGAATGAAACCATATTGGGGGCACTGATAAGATTGAAGGAGATGTTTCCTATGTGTTGCATATCTGCAACTTGTAGTTCTAATTGATCGCAATTGTCTGTTGTGTGATAGGACCCGAGGTTAATACACGGCCATCAACAGTTTGCATTATTTCTTTTTGTGTTTTAGTACACAATGTAAGGATAACGTTTGTGCAAGAGTGGTTTCCACAAAATTTCCTGTTGCCCCAGAGTCTAAAAGTACAGTAATCTTTTGTCTCTTTTCCTGTGGTATTATCAGAATCATTTCCAAGGTTAGATGACCCACTCGATCACTAATAGTAGTGCTCAAAGAGGGATTTGCCAAGCACTCAAAAGATCCCCCTTTACATCCTTTGAGTGAGCTAGTTTTCCGAAGGAGTAGTTGTGGCGCTAATGACTTTGGTTATTTTACCTTCTGGCTTGGTTGGGCAGTCCTTTGCAAAATGGCTTTTTTTGCCACAATATAAACATAGACCATTGCGTCGTCGTGTTTCTTTTTCTTCTTTAGTAAGAGCTCGGCGAACTAACCCAATTTTCATGGGTTAACTGTGAGTTTCTTGTGTCTGGGTATTCATGGGAATTTTACTTCGCTCAAAACGGAGTCCAGTATGTTCTATTCTATGCCGATCTCCTTTTCGCTCAGCAAGTCTGCGATCTAATCGTAAGGTTAGATTGATACGTTCTGTACATCCTTGGGGTTGGGGATCTATTTGTGCTAATATGTCTTTCATGTCATCACGTAACCCCTGATAATATATAGCAGCTCGTATTTCCTCTGGCCAGTTTGTTTCGGATACTAAACGATTAAAATTTGTCAAATAGGAAATTAAATCCCGATTGGCCTGACGTAATTCCAACAGTTCTCGATCCGCCGATAAAGTAGCTGCTCTTCGATCAAATATTTTCTCAAATTCACGGACAAAGGCCTTCCAATTATACAAAATGGCATTATCCTCATGGACTAAAGGCAATGCCCATGCAGCAGCATCGCCTATTAGATAGGAAATTAGTAAGGCAACCCTGGATTGGGCGTCAGGAAAGACAGTGGGCCTGCAGGTAAAATGTAACTCAATTTGCGTAAGGAAGATCTGGATTTTAGTTGGATAGCCAGAAAACTGTTCAGGAACCACTAAAGGTATTTGAGGTGGAACGGTCACTGATATAGCAGTTGGAGGCATACCTCCCCTGAAGATCCTTGAGTAGTTATGTGAACTACACTTGGATATTTCCCTAATGGAACATCAAAGAATTTCGTTCTGCCTTTTCTCGTATTTCTAACTTCTGTTGCAACATAGAAACACTATCTGCTAATGTCGCTGAACGATCTTTGGAGTCTGGTAACTCCTGTCGCACCTGTCCTAAAGCTTTGAGGATATCGTCTAATGTAGCCATTCTAAGATCAAGCAAGCCGGGAGGAAACTATTCCGTGGGCTCGTTATTCTGTCAGGAACGGCTTTCCTCAGGACTTGCGTGATGTTAGAAGGTCCACCTCCAGGCAGCTCTAAGTCTGATTGCTGTTTTAGCGCAGACTATTAGAGTGGCAGGTGGGGGAAAGGGTGTTAGGAAAGGGACTGCTGGGAAGGAGACCTGTAATAAAAAATACTCTAAGTTAGATGTCTACCTTTTACCATTTAGCCTTGTTAACAATCATTACCACTAAATAATAATCACCTGCAAGTTGTCGTGAGTGTTCTAACTGGGTTTGAAATAGAGAGGCTATAAAACAAAACATGCAATATTCATTAATGCCTTACAATGTCTAACTCTATATATACATATAGATATCTACAACCGCTTCTGTACTAGGAGTGAGTTATTCTTTCGCACCTACCATAATTATCATCTCTTTACTCCCATATGGTGCACAGCTCCCTGGTTTCAGCTGTGAGGCAAAAAATATGGAGGACAACTTGACAATCTTCATTTACAATGTACTGAGTCTCAATAAAAGCGGGACCTGCCACGCAACTTTATACATGAAAAATGTTCTTTCCTTTGCATCCTTTTACTGATAAGGTCGGTCTTTGTTTTCAAAACATGGCTTTTCAAATGTTCCAAAAATTATTGTTCAGGAATTGCACTAACGATACTTGCGAAAGAAAAGAGAAGTGAAATTCACTCTCTTACCCAATGTCTGTATCACGTTCTCGTTTTCTTTACCTTTAGCCAAGAATGCGTCAGTTATTCCTTCTGCTCACGATCACAGCTCCAGACGCCGCCTACAATCGTGACCGCAGAAGCTGGATCACCGCCAAACTCCAGCCGCATCCAGGTCCGAGGAGAAGAAAGAATAACGAGCGGTTATTCTGGGGTGTGGCTCCTTTTTATAGGCGAGCCACATGTTCCTACCACTTTTGGCATATTTAACGTTTAGGAAAAGTGGCACAGTTGTTGTTTAAGAAATGGAGGCACAACAAAAGTCATAAGTTTAACTCTGGCAATCTACAAGCGCCACCAACAAAAGGGTTCACAAGGTCAGTGATGGCAAAGCCACCAATAGCGCGCAGTGAAGGTGAGTCAATGCATCTTGCCACAGATAGGGTGATGCACAGCACATCTGTACAAGAGAGCATGGCGCCCATGCCAATATGCAGATCCACCATTAGCGAAAGCGGAACCACCGCTGCCAGTGGTGCCCCTAGAGCCGCAGCCAGTGACCATGACAATATCCTTGTTTTGGGGGATAATGAGACTGAACACAACAGGACTCTTAGTGAAGTGTTAAAAAGAATAGGTGAGGCAGGATTGACTTTGCGGAAAGAGAAATGTGTTTTGGAATGCAGTAAGTTGACTACTTAGGTTACCATGTTAATAATGACAACATAAAGCCAAAACAGGATTTGGTGAGTGTGATTGTCAATATGCAGGCGCCGTGTGATAGAGATCAGTCAAGATCTTTTAGGGTCTTAGTGGAGTATTACTACAAATTTGTACAGGATTTTGCAGATAGGACTTGGCCTTTAAGAGTGTTGCTGCACACGGGGAGAAAGTTTATGTGGAGAGAAGTGCAACAAGAAGCATTCATATTGATTAAGGACAATATAGCCCATGCAAGGGTTCTTGCCATGGTGACTAATGATGCCAGTGCAGTGTTTATTGGTGCAGTTTTGGATCAGATGCATGGCAATGTGAAAATTACGTAGGCGACCTGGAATTTTTGAGTGTTTTTGTGGGGAAGAGTTTCACTTTGAGAACAGATCACAAACTCCTTCTTAAGATGTTGAGTCCAGATGGCACAGAACACTGTTCAGGGACATTGGCTCATTTGGCAATTGCAAGAGTACAATTGTAGTGTTCAGTATGTCTGGTTGGAAAAACACTGTGGCAGATTTCCTGTCAAGGCTACCAGATAAAATTGGTGACAATGACAACCGACAGTGTGAAGAAGTTGTGCCTAATTTGGATGATGTCACGGAAGGTTTGGAAAACTCTATATCCAAACAGGATTGCATTATAGGTATGAAGAGTGTTGACACACTTTAAGGTGTAGTGAGACATACTTCAAGTGATGCAAGGAGAGAAAGTACCATTCCTGTGTGATTGAGACAATTTTTTGAAGAAAAAGATGAGCTGTCTGTCCAGGGTGATTTGTTAGTGGTATCTGTACCAGACAAACTGATAAGGTCAGCTCACAAGGGACATTTAGGCCAAACATCACGGTCAGGATGTCAAAGAAAGATTTTGGTGGCCACAATTGGACAAACAAATTAAAGACAGGATGGAGAAATGTCAGAGTGGCAAGGAATCACAGAACATATTGCGTGTTGGTATTGGGAAAGACTATGAGGGTCAACACTTGCTTGGAAAACATTTGTTTGGATTTCATAGGACCTTTTAATTGTTTTCATTAGCATGAGAGGTATGCAGCAGTCTTGGTGAATACGAAGTCAAGGTGGGTGGAAGTTGTTTTCATGAGATCTATTACTACGGATGAAACCATTAATGTGTTTAGTGAGTGTTAGAAAGGGGGTCTCTAGTTGGCAATGGTTTGCAACTTTGTCCAAGTAGGCACCCTTCTTCCTAGTCAGGGTTAGGGGGATACACTTCTAAAATAACCCCAGCTCACCCCCTTGGTAGCTCGTCACAAGCAGACAGGCTTATCTCAGAGGCAGTGTGTAAAGCATTTGTGAACACATACAGTAATACAGTGAAAACACTACAAATGGACACCACACCAGTTTTAGAATAATAAGAAATCTTTATCTAAACCAAACAAGAGCAAACGACAAAAATCCACAATACAGTAATCAAAATATGACTTTGAAAAGGTAGAAACAGTTCTGTCCATAGCAAACTATGGATGCATCACTTCAACACAAAGTATCTTGGATGCGTCACAGTCACAAACAAAAACAGCCACAGGGAAGATGATGTGTTGGTTCCTTACTGAAGGGAAGGTGATGCGTCGGTTCCTTTCTCCAGAGAAGGTGATGTGTCGGTTCTCCTTACTGCCACGCAGGGGAGGTGAGGCGTCGGCTCCTTACTGAAGGTAAGGTGAGGCGTCAGTTTCTTACTGCGGCCCTGGTGTTCTTGTAGACTTGGCCTCCAAATGCGATGTGTTGCACACCGGAGGTGAGGCGTCTCTTTGCAAAGTTTCGCGTCGTCCGGCGTCATGCTGGGGGCTGCGCATCGAGGCTTCGCATCACCCGGCAGGACTCGGCGCGGCTTTGTGTCGCCATGTGCTGGTTCAGAGAGGCTTTGCATGGTTTCACGATGCTTCCGCCGGTTCTTGCAGGGATCAGCTGCAAAACCCACTTCTGAGGCCTTTTGACTGCAGGAGGCACCTCAGGCAAGGGTAGGACTCACAGATGGCAGAGTCCAGCAGCACCAGCAGAGATGCAGGAAGTCTATTGTGTCCCTGAGACTTCAGAACAGGAGGCAAGCTCAATTTCAAGCCCTTGGAGATCTTTCCCTCAAGCAGGTGACAAAGCAAACAGCAAAGTTCTTTTTCTCCTTTCCTTGGCAGCAAGTAGCCACTGCTGGCCAACCCCAGACAGCAAACAGCGCAGTGGCAGTACTCCTCCTCAGCTACTCCGGCTCTACTCCTTGGCAAAGGTTCCTCTTGATTCCCAGAAGTGATCTAAAAGTCTGGGGTCTGGGCCCCTCTTTTTATACACAAAAATCCTTTGTTCTCTGAAGGCAGAGAGTGTCTGTACCCAGTCAAAACCAGTTCTGTCCTCACTGGTGCAGCTTCTTGTCAGGAGGTGGAGACAGCATTGTTAAAGGCAGACCAGGCCCATTCAGGTGAAAGGAAATCTCCTCCCCTACTCTAAATGCAGCCCAGGTCTATTCAGCCCAGCCCTGACTCATCAGACTTCTGGAACCACTGACCCTCTCCAGCCCTGTCATCCAAAAGCCAGACATGCAATACACAAACCTAGCAGAGGCACACTGGATGGTTAGGCAAGAACATACCTATTTTCTAAAAGTGGTATTTTCAAACACAGAATGTAAAAATCACCCTCACTAAAAGATGCATTTTAACATTCTGAGTTCAGGCATACTAAACTGTATTTTCCTACCTTGTTCCCAGGGGTAGTTATGTTTATAAGATGTTATAAACAAATTCCCCATTCTGTCCTATGGGAACAGGTAGGCTTGCAATAGTGAAAAACAAAATTGGCAGTAATTCACTATCAGGACATGCCACACTCACCAGGGCATGTCCTACCTTTCACATACACTGCACCCTGCCCACATGGGTCCCTTGGGCCTACCTTAGGGGTGTGTGACATGTAAGAAAAGGGAAGGGTAGGGCCTGGCAAGTGGGTTCACTTGCCAAGTCGACATGGCAGTACCAGACTGCACACAGGCTCTGCAATGGCAGGCCCGAGTTGCATTTACAGGCTGCGTATGTGGGTGGCACAATCAGTGCTGCAAGCCCACTAGCAGCATTTTATTTACAGGCCCTGGGCACACACGGTGCACTGTACTAGGGACTGATTAGTAAATCAAATAGCCAATCATGGAAACACCAATCGATAACAATAGTTTACAGGGAGAGCATACGCACTTTAGCACTGATCAGCAGTGGTAAAGTGCCCAGAGTCATAAAACCAACAAAAACAGGTCAGAAACAGGAGGCCACAAAGCAAAAAGTCTGGGGATAAACCCGCTGAAAAAGCCAGGTCTAACAGTGAGGTGTTTCGATGTGAAGTTATCCTCACTGACAATAGGACACAACTAACATCCCTGAAGATGGAAAAATGTTTTGCAAAACTGGTTATAAGGCATGCTTGTACCTCCCTGTACAATCCGCAAGGTGACATGTTGGGGAAAAGGATAAACAAGATGGTCAAAGGTACCATTCAAGTTGCATGTACTACAGGTGTTCAAGTGCAGAGGGCGGGAAAAGAAATGTTGTGGTCATATTGCACCACTATACATGTATGGGACTGGTAAGAGTCCGTTTGAGATGATGAGGGGCACACCGCCTGGCACTAAGATGGTACCATAATGGATACGTGAGAAGATTATAGGAAAAGGTACTGGTGCAGGTAGAGAAAGGGGACATAGATTTTTTATTCAGGATAGGGAATTGGGTGAAGGTAAAACCGGGAGAAGTTGGTAAGGGCTTCTCCAAATTTAGAGGCCCATATCAAGTGAGTCAGGTGGGTGGTAACTGGGTCAAGTTGGAAAATGTCCAGACCTAGAATTTAAGAAGAATGGCTTTGTATCAAAAAGAAAACAGTGGGAAAAGCATACCAAATGATAATGAAGACTCAGGTTTGCCATGGTTACTGTTGCGTGATGAGCATGTTAACAAAAATAAATTCAACAAAGAGACTCAGGGAAAGGAAAGTAATGGTGTTCCTGAACACAAAATTCAGGCAGAACAGAAAGTAAGGACAAGAAAAGCTCCTATTTATTTGGGATATTATGTATGTTGGTGAGGCAGTGAAGGGGGCCCAGCACCCCATTTCTGTTTTTAAAAAAAAAGAAAAGACATGATTATAGTGATACATATCTTTTTATTCTTGAAAGTATTCCTTTTTGCTGTGTATTGGGTGTCATGTATATCCTGTTCCTCTTTAAACACAAACCTCTTTGTGTATTTGTGAGGAAAGCACCTTATTAGAGTTAAAAAAGCTTAAGTTCTCGTATATGCCTATTAGTATGCTTTTCAGTGTTGCGTTTACCCTCGTCATTGTGTGTTGTCTAGACTTTGTATTTGTTATCTGTCCATTGTAGTTTATTGTGGTAAAGTGATTAATAGGCATTATTTTACTAATATCGTTGCATTGTATTCTATACACCCATTATCATATGTCATACACCCTTGATCACATCTTAACACCTTGACCGCGGCGCGAATTCCGCCGCGGTGCTGGTGATTTATTGAGTGGGCGTGGTTCGGACGGCCCCCGGCCGTCCTCCGCACACGCCCACTGTGACGTCGGACGGCCGGAGGCTTGTTGGGTCCAATCTGGTCGCCGACACCCCTGCAATCGACAGACGTTGTGGGACAGCTCGAATACAGCTCCTGGTTGTCGTCGACGCCTCCTGGACCTCGTGGCTGAAGAGTCAAGGCAACCATCAACCTACCTGAAGCACCCGACATCGGTGGGCATCTGCTCATCGCCTCCCTGGTCACTGGCTAGTGACCCAGACTCTGTCCCCTCTGCTTTCAGGTTCTTCAGATCTTCGATCCACCCTTGGATCCACCCGAACACTTTCGACTTGGTCGCCAGCAGCACTTTGCAGCAGATCGCCATTGATACCACGATGAAACCCGACCCCGAAAGACACCTATGCACCCGGCTTCCCTGGGTGAGGTAACTCGAGTACTCCGGTGCTCCTGTGGGTATAGACTCTAGAACAACCTAGTTCTAAAGGGGTTTGCTCCAAGTCCTCCTCTAAGTGTCCTTTTTCTTTAAAACTCCAACCGCGACATTCCCCATAGAAGTCAACGGCGGCTCGCGGCTGTGTTCTCACACTGCACACGTCCCCCGTGGGTCCCCTGTGTCACTACCTTGGGTGGTTCCTTGAGGGCCAAGCACTTCTACAGGCTCTAGGCCTTGTGTCTAGCTCAGTCGTGGTTCTTATACCACTTTATTGGTATATGGTGTCGTACGCCCCCCAAGGGCTCAAACGTGTATTTGTGCTATTACTGTTGATATTCGACTTGCAACTTATGTACTTCGGACTCTAGCCTCATAAAGAGACTAGAGGGGTGTGTTTAAGACTAAATACATATATTTTAAATATATACCTGCTGTGGTCCTCTTTCATTTGGTCACTCAAGAGATTAAAGACTGGTAAAAGAAGCTGCTTTACATTCCTTCAAGACTTAGCCTGAAGGCTGCTCTCCATAGCTACCACTAGGATAGCTTTCAATAAAGGTTGTCTTTAACCTATCTCCAATAAGGGGTTGTTTGGACTGGTGCAAGGTGCCCACTATAATTAGTGGACAGCATATACCAGGCCAACTTCTCACATTGGTGTGCAGCGTGTGGGATTCCAGCTTGCTATTGTTTTACCAGATAATCTCAATTGAATTGATCAACTGAAAACCACTAAGGGTACCTTAGGTACATATAAATCAAGCTTAGGATACAGTAAGTTCTACTGAACTTAGAGTTGTGTGTTAAGGGATAGCACACCCTTTCTACAACTCAAGAGAGTTTAGTAGGCCACACTAGAGTAGGTAGTGCATACACCACACTAGTAATGTCTTCACTGCCAGGAACCAGGGAGCTCCTGCCATCCAGATATGACAACCTCACATTCTTGGAATTAAGAGAGTTGTGCAAAGTTAGGAAGTTGAAGACAGGCAAAAGTGCCAACACCCAACGTCTCCTGGAGATGCTTCTGCTGGATGATCTTAGAAGACCCATAAGGTCTGAAAGGGTAGGCAGAGAGGGTGGGGCAGAAGATGAGGGAGAGACCAGGGATGAAAATGCCCAGGACCTGACCTCTGAAACTGGCCAGGGGGATGACAATGATCCTGACCTGGAAAGTGCAGCTACTCCTGAGGAAGAGGAGGAGGCCCAGAAGGACCTCCCCTTTGTCCCCCTAGGACGAGTTGAGAGTGTGCCCAGAAGGACTAGATCTCCTTCTCAGGAGTCTAACCACTCTGACACCTCAGTAGGGACCTCTGTCTCCTCCCATGGGAGGAGAAAAAGACTGATTCAGTATGAGCAAGCCCAGCTTGAGCTCAGAAAACAGCAGTTGGCTATAGACAGGGAGTCCCTAGATCTCTATAGACAGAGAAAAAAGATGGGACTAGAGTCCCATGGTGGCAGCAATTTCCCCAGAGATAGGGAAAGGTCTTATGACCATAGAAACCTGAGCAAGATTGTCCCTCCCTACCAGAGTGGGGATGACATCCACAAATGGATAACTGCACTGGAGAGGGCCTGTAAAGTACAGAGGGTCCCTCAGGAGCAGTGGGCAGCAATCTTGTGGCTCTCCTTTGCAGACAAAGGTAGAGATAAGCTCCTCACTGTTAGAGAGGAGGATGCTGACAATTACAAAGTCTTGAAGAGTGCTTTGATTGATGGGTTTGGCCTAACAACTGAACAATACAGGTTAAAGTTCAGAGATACCCAAAAGCACAGACTCAAGACTGGGTGGACTATGTGGATTGTTCTGCTAAGGCTCTGGAAGGTTGGTTGAAGGGCAGTAAGGTATGTGACTTCACAGGATTGTACAATCTTATCATGAGGGAGCAGATTCTTAATAACTGTCAAAATCAGCTGTTGCATCAGTACCTGGTGGACTCTGATCTGACCTCTCCCCAAGAATTGGGAAAGAAGGCAGACAAATGGGTCAGAACCAGGGTGAGGCAGAAGGTACAGAACCAAGGTGGTGACCCTAAGAAGCAAGATTCTAAAAACTCTGATAAGGGTGGGGAGAAGGGTAAAGACCAGAAGTATTCACAAGGCCCCCAAAAATCTTCTTCAGGTGGGGATTCACAGTGTAACAAGGGAAAAGGCCAAAAGAAACCATGGTGCAAAGTCTGAAAGCAAAAGACACACTGGACCAGTGATTGCACCAAGTCCAAAGACTCTATTCCAGCCCCCACCAATGCCCCTAAGGCACCTGTTCCCCCTAGTGCAGTTACAATTGGTGGTGGGAGTACACAGGCCAAGGGTTTAGTAGGGTTGACCCTGGGTAATGAGATGAGCTCTGGCCTAGTCAGAGAACTCACTCAGGCTGTCCTAGTCTGTGATGGAGGCATGGATGTGACCTCCTCTATGAGTCCCAGTAATCTGGGCAAGTACAGGCAACAGCCATTAATCAATGGAAAAGAGGCTTTGGCATTTAGGGACACAGGGGCGAGTGTCACCATGGTGACACAAGACCTTGTGGATCCTGGGCAGAATATACTTGGTGAGATGTACCAAGTGACCAATGCTAGCAATGTCAGAACAGACCATACTCTGGCAGTTGTTAACTTCTCCTGGGGAGGGGTAACTGGCCTTAAGAAGGTTGTGGTGAGTGCAAACCTACCAGTAGAATGCTTGCTTGGCAATGATCTTGAAACTTCAGCTTGGGCAGAAGTGGAGCTCAGGACCCATGCAGAAATGCTGGGGATCCCTGCAGATGTGTTTGCTGTGACCAGGTCACAGAGCAAAATGTCTAACACTGAACAGCCCTTGGATCCTGGAAAAATGGACCAAGTGCCATCCAAGAGGAGGAGTAGTAGGGTTAAGGCAGTGCCTTCCCCCTTGGCTCAGAAGGAAGATCAGTCTCTTGAGGGGGATGATCTCAGTCCTGAAGAAGGAACTGTCCCAGAGGAGCTTGAACCTGACCAGGTTGAGTTCTTGGGGACAGGGGGCCCTTCCAGGGCAGATCTGAGCCAGGAGCAGCAGAGCTGCCCCTCTCTTGAACTCCTCAGACAACAAGCTGCTGGGAAGGCTAGTGGTCCCCATAAAGTGTATTGGGATGATGGACTCTTGTACTCAGAGTGTAGAGACCCCAAGCCTGGTGCCACCAGGAGGTTGGTTATACCTCTGAAGTTCAGGGGCTTCCTATTGACCCTAGCCCATGACATTCCTCTAGCAGGTCACCTGGGCCAGAACAAGACTTGGGACAGACTTGTCCCTCACTTTCACTGGCCCCACATGTCTGAAGACACCAAGGAGTTTTGTCGCTCCTGTGTAACCTGCCAAGCCAGTGGGAAGGCAGGTGGCACTACACAGGCCCCCCTGATACCACTACCTGTGGTGGGGGTGCCCTTTGAAAGAGTGGGGATTGATATTGTTGGTCCCATGGATCCCCAAACAGCATCTGGGCACATGTTTATCCTAGTGGTGGTGGATCATGCCACTAGGTACCCAGAGGCTATTCCCCTTAGGACCACTACAGCACCTGTAGTGGCAAGAGCCCTCCAGCGAATGTTCTCAAGAGTGGGCTTCCCTAAGGAGGTTGTATCAGACAGAGATGCAAACTTTATGTCTGGATACTTAAAAGCAATGTGGAAGGAGTGTGGAGTGACTTACAAGTTCACCACACCCTATCACCCACAATGCAATGGTTTAGTTGAGAGATTCAACAAAACCTTAAAGGGCATGATTAAAGGGCTCCCAGAAAAGCTTAGGCGAAAATGGGACATACTCTTGCCCTGCCTTTTGTTTGCATACAGGGAGGTGCCTCAAAAGGGGGTTGGCTACAGCTCTTTTGAACTTTTGTTTGGTCACCCTGTCAGGGGTCCATTGTGCTTGGTGAAGGAAGGATGGGAGTTACCTCTCAAGCCCCCAAAGCAAGATATAGTGGACAATGTACTTGGTATCCACTCCAGGATGGCTGAATAAATGAAAAAGGCAACTAAAAACCTTGAGGCTAGCCAGGAACTGCAAAAAGCCTGGCATGACCAAAAGGCTGTACTGACTGTTTACCAGCCAGGACAGAAGGTGCGGGTGCTGGAGCCAGTGGCCCCAGCAGCTCTCCAAGACAAGTGGAGTGGACACCATACCATTGTTGAACAGAAGGGTGAGGTTACCTATTTAGTAGACCTAGGAACACCCAGGAGTCCCCACAGTGTTCTCCATTTCAACAGATTGAAACCATATGTGGACAGGGCAGACATGGGCTTGCTCATGGCTACTGATGAGGGACAGGAGGAAGAGAGTGACCCACTCCCTCACCTCCTCTCACAGAACCCTGATGATGGGTCAGTGAATGGTGTAGCCTTGGCAGGCAGCCTCACTGCTCAGCAGCAAACTGATTGCAGACAAGTGCTCAATCAGTACAGACATATGTTCTTTCTGACTCCAAGTCAGACCACCTGGTGCACTCATGAAGTGGACACTGGGGACAGTCTGCCTATTAAAAATAAGATTTATAGGCAACCTGACCATATCAGGGACTGTATCAGGACAGAAGTCCAGAAAATGTTGGATTTGGGAGTTATTGAACCCTCATATAGCCCTTGGGCTAGTCCAGTGGTCCTTGTGCCAAAACCTCACACCAGTGGTGGGAAAAGAGAGATGAAGTTTTGTGTGGACTACAGGGGTCTCAATGCAGTCACTAGGACTGATGCCCATCCAATACCTAGGGCAGATAAGCTAATAGACACTTTGGCCTCAGCCAAGTATCTAAGCACATTTGACCTGACAGCTGGCTACTGGCAGATCAGACTAGCTGATGATTCAAAGCCAAAGACTGCATTCTCAACCCCTAGTGGGCATTATCAATTTGTGGTAATGCCCTTTGGTCTGAAGAATGCACCTGCCACTTTTCAGAGGTTGGTGAATACCGTCCTTACAGGTCTGGAGGCCTATAGTGCAGCATATCTAGATGATATTGCTGTCTTTAGCTCCACCTGGGAGGATCACCTGGTCCACCTCAGAAATGTTTTGGAGGCCCTGCAAAAGGCAGGCCTCACTATCAAGGCCACTAAGTGCCAGATAGGGCAGAGTCAGGTTGTGTACCTGGGCCACCTTGTGGGTGGAGGCCAGGTTCAACCACTGCAGAGCAAAATCCAGACCATCATGGACTGGGTTGCTCCAACCATCCAGACTCAGGTGAGAGCCTTCTTAGGCCTGACTGGGTACTATAGGAGATTTGTCAAGGGGTATGGATCAATAGTGACACCCCTGAATGACTTAACTTCCAAGAAAATGCCCAAAAAGGTTCAGTGGACAGCTAGCTGTCAAAAGGCATTTGATGACCTGAAGCAGGCCATGTGCACTGCTCCCATTCTCCAGAGTCCTGATTACTCCAAGAAGTTCATTGTCCAAACAGATGCATCTGAATTGGGGGTAGGGGCTGTACTGTCACAATTGAATGATGAAGGTCAGGATCAGCCAGTAGCTTTTATTAGCAGAAGGCTGACCCCTAGAGAGAAACGTTGGTCAGCCATAGAGAGGGAGGCCTTTGCTGTGGTTTGGGCCCTGAAGAAGTTGAGGCCATACTTGTTTGGTACTCACTTCCTTGTTCAAACAGACCACAAGCCCCTCCTATGGCTAAAACAAATGAAGGGTGAAAACCCCAAACTGCTTAGGTGGTCCATTTCCCTACAGGGGATGGACTTTACAGTGGAACATAGACCTGGGAGTAACCATGCCAATGCAGATGGACTCTCTAGGTATTTCCACTAATCACATGAAGACTCAACTGGTCAAGGTTAGTTTAATGTCCCTGCGTTTGGGGGGGGGGGTTGTGTAGGAGAGTAGGATCTGCTTCACATGGGTACCCCCACTTTTTGCTGATGCTTCACTGTTTTTCGACTTTAGTCTGGCTGGGGCCCTGCTAATCAGAACCCCAACCTAGCTGCTTCCTCTCTAAAATGGTTTCCATGTGCCTTAGGCACATCTCTGATTGGAATCTGGAGTGCCCTTATAAGTCCCTAGTATATGGTATACTATGTACCAGGGCATAGGTACCTCAGAGGCCTACCAGGGGCTGCAGCATGTATTGTGCCAACCCTGGAAGGCCATCCAAAATGACACCACAGGTCTGCTACTGCAGCCTGGGTAAGGTGGTGCCTGCACCCCTTACAGTGGTATGGACTACCTATATCACTACCATTGCACACACATATAAACCTATAAGTCACTCCTATGGCAGGCCTTACCAATCCTGAAGGCAGAGTGCCTGGTTTTTATGTGAGAGGGTGCCCCTGCATGAGCAGAGCCCCTCAGCAGCGTTCGGAGTCCCTCCTCTGATGCTGTTTGTGGTACAGCCTGACCATATACTCTTGAGTGCATTATATCCTCGCGGTACAATGCTAACTTTGGACTGGCTGCACCAAAACATGTCGTGTTTGGTGTCAAACATCTTGGAATACTACCCCCACCAATCCTGGCAGCGGGGGTAGCATTCCACCCTTCTAGAGGGAGAGACATGTACACACCGGGCTACCCGGTAACTTCTTTCCAGAGCCCTGGCATCACAAAATGGATGCCGCTGCCACAGACACGGGTCTGGCCTCCTGCTGCTGACTGAAACTCCGGCAGGGGAGGACTGGACAATAGGTCTCCTGTCGAAGGGAGGTGTAACCACCTCCCCAGACAGGATAGTGTGTATTGGGGCTGGGCGGGAGCACCCTCTGGTGCTTTGAAGTCCTGCACTGGGGGCACATTTCGTGTCCCTGTGCATATGCCAGTTCAAACCGGTTGCAGGGGCTAACTGCCCCTGCTCTGGTGCGAAACTGGACAAAGGGAATGGGTGTAACCACCCCTCTTCCCTGACCCTCCCATAGGTGGGTCCCCAGAGTATTTCCAACCCCCTAACTTGGTATAAGTATGGGACCCCAGTCCTTAGGACTTTAGATATCCCTGGACGAAACTCTGTAACTGAATCCTGGAACTTCGACGCTCTACTCAAGACTAGAGGACTGAAGAATCTCCCTTGGGGTCAAGGAGTGACTCCCCTGCTTGGCAGGCACCAAAGAAGCAATTGTCCGGTCTGCATCGCCGAAGCTCCCGCCGGACACCGAAGTCTTTGCATCACCAGAGGTTGATTTCCAGACTTCCCCGAGGCTGCCCTGAGTCCCCAGCAAAGCTGAGGCCCGTAGCTGTCATGGGTAACGTGGAACCGTGGCCCCTGGACACCAAGCATATTTGCAAGTGCATCCTCTTCCTGGTCTCCCACGAAGTTGTGCTTTGGGCTTCAAGTAGCCCCTGCCTCCAGCACCGAAGATCACTGGCCTCCACTCCACGAGTGTCCTGTGAGCCAGCTCCAAGTGCGTCCACTCGAGGCTCCTTCACAGTCGCTAGTCCGTTGGCTAGTGGGCCCTCCTGAAGGCTACTCTTCTTCTGATTGGGCTTCCCTGGTTGCTCCTAATGTGCCCTGACTTACCTTCGCTGGGTGAGTCCCTCAGACCTTGCTGGTCTGTACCACCGTCCTTCTATTTCCACGTGACTTGCCGTTGCCAAGGCTTGTTGGGTCCAATCCGGTCACCGACACCCCTGCAATCGACAGACGTCGTGGAACAGCTCGAATCCAGCTCCTGGTCATCGTCGACGCCTCCTGGACCTCGTGGCTGAAGAGTCAAGACGACTGTCAACCTACCTGAAGCACCCGACATCGGTGGGCATCTGCTCATCGCCTTCCTGGTCACTGGCTAGTGACCCAGACTCTGTCCCCTCTGCTTTCAGGTTCTTCAGATCTCCGATCCACCCTTGGATCCACCCGAACACTTTCGACTTGGTCGCCAGCAGCACTTTGCAGCAGATCGCCCTTGAAAACGACGACGAAACCCGACCCCGAAAGACAACTATGCACCCGGCTTCCCTGGGTGAGGTAACTCGAGTACTCGGGTGCTCCTGTGGGTATAGACTCTAGAAACAACCTAGTTCTAAAAGGGTTTGCTCCAAGTCCTCCTCTAAGTGTCCGTTTTCTTTAAAACTCCAACCGCGACATTCCCCATAGAAGTCAACGGCGACTTGCGGCTGTGTTCTCACACTGCACGCGTCTCCCGTGGGTCCCCTGTGTCACTACCTTGGGTGGTTCCTTGAGGGTCTAAGCACTTCTACAGGCTCTAGGCCTTGTGGCTAGCTCAGTTGTGGTTCTTATACCACTTTATTGGTATATGGTTTGGTACGCCCCTAGGACTCAAACGTGTATTTGTGCTATTACTGTTGATATTCGACTTGTAACTTATGTACTTCGAACTCTAGCCTCATAAAGAGACTAGAGGGGTGTGTTTAAGACTAAATACATATATTTTAAATATATACCTGGTGTGGTCCTCTTTCATTTGGTCACTCAAGAGATTATAGACTGGTAAAGCAAGCTGCTTAACATTCCTTCAAGACTTAGCCTGAAGGCTGCTCTCCATAGCTACCACTAGGATAACTTTCAATAAAGGTTGTCTTTAACCTATCTCCAATAAGGGGTTGTTTGGACTGGTGCAAGGTGCCCACTATAATTAGTGGACAGCATATACCAGGCCAACTTCTCACAGTAATGGTATGCGTTGGAATGCCATATGCTTTGTAAAGGATTACGATGTAATGCCTGCATTGTAATGGACGTTTCCCGGCGTGAGAACGCCCATGCTAAGCAGAGGCTGTACAAAAATACTAAAATACTTGTAGGTGCTGCGATGATCTTTGGATGGTGCCTGTCGGCTGTGATAGTTTTAAAATGGTCTTGGGATGGTGCCCTTTGGCTGGGATGTTTTGGGATGATCGTTGTCTGGAATGGTGTCCATCGCCTTGGGTGTTTTGGGATGGATCGTTGTCTGGGCTGGAGTCCTTAGCCTGGGATGTCTTGGGATGGATCGTTGTCTGGGCTGGGGTACATCGGCTGTCTTGGGATGGATTGTTGTCTGGGGGCCCAGAGGTGTCCTTGCTTGGGGTAGAAAAGGACTGTCTATCAAAAAACTTTCTTAAGGTTGGTCTTTAGTCTTTGTTCTTGAGGCATTGGGCCTCTTTAGAGTCTTTTGTGAGCCTCGGCTGTGGAGTTGACGGCCCACTTTTGGATGGTTTACATGATCACTAACCTGTTGAATAAGAGCGAGGGTTTGTAGGTTCGCTGGGAAAAAACACATTGTTGTACAATGTCCGGAATATTTCTGTGCTTCCTATTTTAGAGTTCTACTCTGCAAGTTTTGTTTTGCACAGAACTAATTGAATGCCTCATTCAGATGTCGGTCAGAAAGCATTCCGACCAACTCGGTCTCGGAATGGTTTCCGACCGAATCGGATTCGGGGAGTCTGACTGACCGATTACGATGTTTCTGAACACCGTTCTGTCGGACTCCCATTGACTTCAATGGGAGCCTGTGTTGCAACAGACTACACAGGCTCCCATTGAAAAAAGGGTGTGCGCGGAAAACCTTGCACCCTGTGGCGGGTACCCTATGGTGCCAGCCACACTGCATGGTTGGAAAGTGGGGACCCATGGGTACTCCCACAGGCCCCCAACCAGAGCCTCCAGGTGAAGGGGGGCCTGCTACGGGCCCCCAAAATTGGATTCTGACAGCTGATCCGTGTCAGACAGACCGATTCGAAAACGCTGTCCGAATTCAACATCGTAATCGCTCGGTCAGAAATGCAGCCCGTAGAGATGTACGAGTCGGCTCCGGTCGACTCGGTGTCTCCGAAGGCCAACGGACCCGAGTCGGAACCGAGTCAGACAGTCCGAAAGGTTTTCAACCATCACAATCGGTCAGTCGGAAATGTTTCCGAGTCAGTCGGAAACAAGGCTTCCGAATTGGATTCAGACAAACCGAATGCCATTCGGAGCCTTTCCGACTGACATCGTGATCAGCCCCTTAGCAGAATACTGGAGGGGGATCCTATTTAGTGCTGTGATTCACGGAACAGGGATTTTTTATTTTCAGCTTGCCTTGGTTTTCTAATTTGGGGGTCATTTTGTTTGCAGATCTCGTTAGTTTTCTAATTTGGAGGTCATTTTGTTTGCAGATTGCCTTGGTTTTCTAATTTGAGGGTCATTTTGTGTCTCCCCCTCAGGGCAGAAGGGAGCATTGGTGGAAAAATTAATTTGGGCATGGGGATTATTGCAGTTGTTTAACTACAGGTTTTTGTGGGCACAGGGGTCTGGCCCCTACATTCCCTGATGTGTGTGTGTGAGGGCGTGCTATTTATTGCTACAGGCAGTGTCTTTTAACCTACAGGTGTGTGTGTGTTTGCTACTTGTTGATCCCTATGTGCATGCTTGTGTTTTCTATTTATCGATACAGGTGGTACCTTTGACCTAAGTGCGCACATGTGTTTGCTATTTATCGATACAGGCGGTATCTTTGACGTACTTGCATGCTTGTTTTCATGTATATGGGCAGTGCCTTTGACCTACATGTGTGGTCCGAAGGAGATGAGCGGTGGTTTTAGGGTTTTGTGTGTAATTTGGTATTATTTTTGTTGTCAAATGCAAGTACCTCTGGTCCCTGCACGTGACATGCAACAAGGTCCAATCTAATGGAGTTGGTTGTTTAGGTCACACCCTTTTCTGGAAACTTCAGGGTTTCGGGCTTGTTTTGGACTATTTTTGTGAGGGTTTTTGGGCATTTGTTTAAGGGATTTTGGGCGATGCTTCTTTTAACGTGGTTTACTGGGGGTAGTCGGAGAATGGTTCATGGCTCCTCCGTGACTCTGCAGGAAATAACTGGGATAGGGTCTATTTGCGTTTGCTTCTGATGGGAGTTGGGTGCATGGTCCGGGATTCGCTACCATCTGAGGGTGGTGAAAAATGGCTTAGATGGATTATGTGTGAGAGACTCTCCGTGTTTTTATTTTGACATGTTGTGCTCAGTGTCTCCTCTCCCTCGGACCCGGGACGGTTTAGGTTAGCCACTCATGGTGGAAATCGAGGACTTCCTTCCTAGTGGCATGCAATTCTCACTATTTTTGAGGGCCCTGGTCAGATGAGCAGACTTGGTTGTGGAAGCGCCATGGAAGAGTAGGGCTTGTGACTGCATTAGGAGTGTGGCTGGGAATTATCATGCTGTGAGCAATGAGTGGAGAGGGTTGATCACTCTGGTGAACTTCCCTACTGACTTGGGCTAAATTTTCGCTAGACTGTGCATGGACTAGAGAGGTCTGCTGGGGATGCCATTATCCCATGTGCCTGGAAACCTGGATCCTGACACTTGAATGTTTGAATCATTTTGGAAGCTCAAGGACGGTCTCCCTTGTGGAAACCCTGGGGCTGGTGAGACATGCATAGTTCGCCCAAAGCTGGACTTGGACGCGGGAAAATAGGTACCTGTTTTTATGCACCAGTCAGGGGACTGTCTTCCACCCCGAGGTGTGGCCAGCCAACCCCACCCTTGGGGATTAACAGTGGAGAAGGGCCCAGGCCCCTGCAGGCACCCAGATGGCAATATCTAGTGTGGATCTGCAACGGATGTGGTGGCCCTAAAGGTTGTTCGTAGATGTAGTGTATTTGAAGTGGACATGGAGGGGATATGTCATGATGGGGGCTTAGTTGGGAGTTAACTGCTTATTTGCATTCTGTGGTTGTGCAAGGGCATTGCCTCACCTGGCAGTCACCCTTCCCTGCAGTGCCCCAGTACTTGCTGACCAGGGCTTCCTGTTGATTGCAACTGTTGCCACGTGCTTGACCCACCACCCGGCCCCTGCTGGGGCGGGATGGTGGTCGTCTGATTTCCCTGAGGCTGATTGTACAATGCAGTTGCGTTACTCTAGGTTTGGTGTGGGGGATGGACATTCAGCGGGAACTGTCCAGACACTATTCCTCTCTGCTCGTGATAAGTTTTTAGGCACCAGTGGCCTTGTGGCCCTTTCTGTGGCAATAGTAGCATCCAATGAGATCTGGCTGCGGCTAGTTTTCCTGACCTCTGCCACTGTGATGGGACAGTTGACAGAGAGCATCTTCCCAGCTCTGGTGGCTGCCAGCCTCCCTGACCTTTGGCGCCATGATTCTGTTGGAGGCCTTTGGGGGTTCCGTGTTTGAGTCCTTTTCAGGCCGGGTGCCGCTTGCACACTTCTGAACACTGCGGCCTTCTTGAGGGTGATCCTGCTTTGTCTGGGCCCGGCCAAGTGAGGTTCCTTCAGACTAGCTCCCGCTCGTCCAAGGGGGCCACTGCATGGGGGCTTTGGGGTCTACCGAACTGCATTAGGCTTTGGGATTCCTTTCGTGTGACACATGGGAGCACCTCCTTGGGGTGCCGTTATATGTGTGGGGCATGTCAAATTCTCCACAGTAGTCACTTGTTGGGATATCGTATTTGGTAATAGGTGGGGGCTCTCATCACGGGGAACACACCACATGGCACGGGCTGCCTTGTCTGTTCCACTTTCTCACTGGGAAAGGTGTCTTGGTGGCGACAGAGGCTGGACTCAGTGGCCATAGGGGTGCGCACCATCTGATTGCTACTGCCATCGTTCCTTTGGACCTTGGGCTGAGTCCCCACCTACCCTCAGGGGATTTAGTAGGTAAGTGTGCATTATGGTCAGGACCTCCTGCTCCTTGTGCATCTTATAGGCTATGTTTTTGTCCGTTTCCACCACGAGGTGGTGTGAAAGACCTGCCCACTGCTGAGCTAGATCGCATAGCTCTAAGAGGCTTCCCATATATTCCAGCACGATCCCCTGGAGGGGGGCCCTATGGACTGGGATCACCTTAGCCAGGGTCTATGTTGTATATGAACGATTGGCCACTCTGTGCTCTAGGAGGAATGTTCCAGTGGAGGAGCAGACTAGAGTCCTGTTCTTGGCAAATTGGATGGTCTTGCCTATTTTAGACATTAGGTCTTGCCCTAGTTTATTGATCAGGGATGAAGGATAGTACAACAATTGTTGCCTTATCCTATTCCCTCCTATCTCTAGCTCGAGGGGTTCTGTGAGGGGGACCTTGAGATCCCTTGCATTTTCTATGTGGTTCATGATATGGGAGCCACTCCTTCCTGCAAGCACGACCTTGCTGCCCCGTTATCTACAGAAAGTGGTATGGAGTTTCATTTATTAGCTTTGTGACCACGGGGCTCTCCTTGGGATAGTCCAGAGCAAACATTGGGGTGAGTGCGTCTGGGTATGCCTTGGTGGCCTCTAGCATGTGTTTCCTGTTTCTCCCTGGGGCTGGTGGGCCCTGCCTTGCATCCTCGTCCACACTGTCGGACTCAGAGGAACTAGAGTCTTCCTCGCTGTTGCCAGTCCTATATATCTCGTATGTTGTAGGTTGGAACTACCCCAAATTTGGGCCATAGGTCATGCTTTCACCCCCTCTCTCATCTTGCGCAGCTGGTCCGAAACGTGTGTTCTATGATGTTGGTATCGAACGTTCCCCCTCTAGCCAGGGGAAAGTGTGCGCCTTGGTATGGGCGTGCCACTCATGGCAGTATTTGTTTAGCTTTCTAGTTTGCGAGGGAAATCTAGTTTGCATATGGTATGATGGCGATTTCTTGATGGTTTGTACATTTCTAACTTCCTCAAGGTTTTTAAATAAATCTATGGGACATATTAGCAAGACCGGCGATAAAATTATCGCCGTTTTAGCGGCAGGAAACTGCCGCTAAAACGGCGATAATGGGCTTGCTAATATGCGTTATAGAATTCCAATAGAAGCCCAGGTTAGATGTGCAGGACATCTAACCTGGGCTTCTATTGGAATTCTATAACGCATATTAGCAAGCCCATTATCGCCGTTTTAGCGGCAGTTTCCTGCCGCTAAAACAGCGATAATTTTAACGTGGGTCTTGCTAATATGCCCCTATGTTCTATCCTGATAGTGAGAAAAATAGTTACATGGGTTTTCTGCTAGCAAATAGAGCACTTTTCTACGAGCTTGGTTATTAGCAGCAATGCATTGAAGACATACTAACAATACATACAATATGCATGAAGAATTACAACCTTTAAATATGCAATGGTTAATTCAGAAATTTGTTACTTGATTTTTAGCAGTAAACGAGGAACAAGGGGATGACTGTTTGTACAATAATGGCAGGTTCTTCATACACACTTTGATTCAATAATGATACATCACATTCAACACAGCATCCAACCTAACATGTAACATAAATTCAGCATCCATTCAACATGAAAACTCGACATCATTCATAGTTGCAACAGGATACAGCACCTCACTATCAACACTTCATTAATAAAACTTTAAAAAACAACCAAACAACTTAGTTTCACACCCAGTCATTTGAGCACTCACGCAAAAAGTCTTTGACAGAAAAGAAAAATGATGAATTTGTCCAAACGGTGACCCCAGCCCTCTCCTAGCACATGCCACCTGATGGTGATGGGAGCTCTTGCATGGTACACAGTACTAGGAGAGCTCGATAGTATATCAGTATTGGCTCAGGGGACAAAAGATAGCAGCAATTTTTGCGAAGGAGCAAGAGAGTACCGATAACTGTTGGCCCTCAGTGGCCAAATACAGGCTACACCCACTCTCCAAGATCCAACTTATCCCTAATGTCCGAATTACACCATATTGTCTCACCCAGGGGTCATGTGTACCACTGCCTATGCCCAGCGATCAAAGTGACCCACAATTCGCTTCTTTTAGTGACTATCAGTGTTAAGAAAACAACAGTACTAAGAACACTACTTTAACTAAAAATAAGATCAAGGTTGTTGGCCCTATATCACACCCAGAGCCTATGCGTACCTGTTTGTCTGCTCAGAGGTCAGAGCGCATAAGATATGTGTAACGCTTCTGGGGAAAACCGGTGCTACCAATATACTCACCTTTTTCGCAGCGTGGTGACCCCAAAAAAGGTGACTGTCCGCGGGAAACCGTCTGAGGCTACCCCACGAAGGCCCGACTCCAACACATAAAAGGCACATATGTCACATGCCAAATGTTGGAACTAAGGATCAGATGTAGACTCTTACCCAATGACAGCTGCTTCAGGAGGGACCTCCACCCCTCGGATTCAGCAGAACGTTCAATCAAATATAGCATCTGCTCACCCTTCTAGCTGTCCAGATGTGAATCCCTACGAGTGGGTCCTTCTCCTTCAGCTGCAGTTGGGCTTGAGGAACCAATCTCTCCTCTGGCTCTCCAAATGTTGCTGGGGTTTGATTTTACTGTGAAAAAAATTAAAAGACGAGGCATTTAGCAAAACAGAAACAGTTTGTTTAATTAAACGCAGCCGCCGAGAGGTAGCGATCAGATTCGGGTCTGAAGACTGGCTCGATGTACACTTTTGGGCCAGTTTATATATAGGTGTTAAAGGGCAATAAATTGATTTTACATTCTCAAAAAGCACATAAATATGGGCCTAGTCTTGGGACCATAAATACAGTTATCTGGTAAGGGGCAAAGGTGGCTCTCAACCTTGCTCGGAAATGGTGGGGGCGAGTGAGTTTTTCCTGTTATCCAGCATGGGGAGCATGTGATCATTGTGTGCGTGCTGTGTTCTTAGTGGGTGAGTGTTCCTAACTACCAAGTGCCATCTAACTTTGTGGTATTTTGGAAACTCAAGCCCCTCCAGCCAATGAGTTTTATTGGATTCAATCTCCTTGGGCCTGTTTGTGGTGTAGCTGCCTATCGCGGGAATCGATCTGGGTTTTTGCCTGAGCACGTATGTGACTTGGGCGCGGGTCGCAGGGCCTGCCTAACAATGTATATCAGACTCTGGGTTGCTAGGTAGATCATCACAGGTGGATTCAACAGCAATGATATGATTTCTATATTGCGAGTACATGTAACATGGTGATTGTCATTATGGATACATACAGCTTGGTGATTGCTGTTATGGGTACATTCGCAGTCATCACTGATATTTAGAGTACATACATTGTCAGCATACGGGTACATTGGTTATGGCATACATTGACATCATGGGGATTGCTTTTATCGACATTATCATTATTGTGCATATTTTGGCTACTGCATACATCGACATCATGGAGAGTACATTTATCGACATTATCATTATTGTTTGTATTTTGGCTATTGCATACATTGACATCATAGGGATTGTGTTTGTCAGCATTATTGTTATTTTGCATACTTTTGTTATCACAAACATTGAAATCATAGGGATTGCGTTTATCAGCATTAACGTTATTGTACATACTTTTGTTATCATGTACATTGAAATCGTATTTGCTGGTATTGATAGTGTTATGCGTACATA
Source organism: Calotriton arnoldi (assembly GCA_963921515.1). Lineage (NCBI taxonomy): Eukaryota > Metazoa > Chordata > Amphibia > Caudata > Salamandridae > Calotriton > Calotriton arnoldi. Next base: position 35,155 of record CAWUFW010020411.1, on the reverse strand, counting down.
TATCATGGCATTGACATTGAATTCATCCATTTTAACAAAAAGAAAGGCACACGTCATTTCTTAGTCCATTCAGAAATGGCACGTTCAAGTTGGCCTAATCTATGAACAGAGCACCGCCTTAGCATTTCAATTTGCTTGTTCCCATACCATCCCCTGCCTTGCCACAGAGCAATTTTGAAGCCAGTTTGTTATGTTTTCTAGAGCAGATGTACTATTTATTTCTTAAGGTGTTCTGCTAATCTGTAGTTCTAAAATAGCTCTACAATACTACAAAATCAATATGTTAGGTCGTCTTCACAAAATTGATAGAATGAACCAGTGCTTGAGTTGTAAACAATTAAGTGCCAGGGCCCTTCTCAGGAGGCCACTGTAGCTTGCACCACCCATTGCCCCTGCCAGCGCTGCCAGTGATTATTCCAAGCCCTCAAAGGTATAGTAAGACGTATGCTGCAGATATTATTATTCATTTTTAATATATTTTGAATTATTAAATACTCTGCTGTTGTGCTCATCTGAAAATTAGACAGACAGTGCCCTGCATGTGGTGGACTGTCATAAGTTCTGGTGTTGAGTATTAAGTGCTGGTGCTGAGCAGCAGAATCCACCTGCCCGCATTAGGCTCTGATTTGATTTGATTTTTTTAATTTATAAAGCGCGGTGTATGCCTAAAGGCGTCTTGGCGCTGCTTGCAATAAAGGAAAGAATAGATACAAGACTAAAACGGAAGATTAAAAAGCTAGGCTTTTAGAAGCTTTCTAAAAGCCAGGAAATTACAGCAGTTTCTCATAGAGATGGGCAGCAGTTTCACATAGAGATGGGCATTGTGTTCCAAAGGTGGGATTTGGAAACCGCAAAGCTTCTCCCTCCCCAATGAACTTTGTTAAAAAGGTTAACTGACAAGGTCATGGAGTTCATAGACCGCAATATTCTGTTAGGAGTATACCAAGTCAGTTTATTTCTAAGAAGTTTGGGACCATGAGAGTGCACCGCTTTGAGAGCTGTACACAAAGCTTTAAATGCTAATCTCTTTTTAATTGGCAACCAGTGAAGCTCATTTCTAGCTTTGGTCACTGACTCAGATTTTTTGATGTTTGCAAAAACTCTAACAGCTGCATTTTGTATTCTCTGAAGTCTATTTATAATGCCCTGCTGGGCACCTACTAAAAGGGCATTACAATAGTCCAATCTTGATAGGAACAAAGAGGAGACTACCGTTTTCTGTAGCTCCAAAGGTAGAAAAGGAATAATGAACCGCAAAATTTTAAGTGTGTAGAAACAGGATGATGTAAGATGATTGGCATGATCTCTAAAAGACAGCTTACTATCAAATATTGTTCAGAGATTTTTGATTTAGCCACTGAGCTAGGAACAGCACCCAATTCCTCTGGCCACCAAGATTGGTCCTGGAAAGAGAGATTAGATCCAAAGAGAAGAATTTCGGTCATAGCTGCATTAAATTTCAGGCAATGGTTCCCCATCCATTGAACTACAGCATTAATGCATTTTTTTAAAACGCATAGCTACTTCATCAATATTGTTGGTTATGGGAAAAACAATCTGAGTGTCGTCCGCATAAGATAGTGTGAAAAATCCAAAAGATCTAATCAGACTCATCAAAGGAGCCACGTAAATGTTAAACAAGGTGGGACTTATAGAGGAACCTTGTGGAACTCCGCAAGACAAGCAAAAATAATCTGACCTGAAATCTCCTAAGCTAACAGACTCTTTTCTTTCCTCCAAAAAGGAGGATAGTAGTTGGAAAGATGTACCATTGACACCTATGTCTAATAGCCGTTGCTTCAAAATTGCATGGCTGACCGTGTCAAAAGCCGCGGATAGGTCTAATAGGACCACCGTAGCTCTATCTCCCCATTCCAGAATTGCCCTAACCTCTTCTACCACAATACGTAGGGCAGTTTCTGTCAAGTGGGCTTTCCAGAAACCAAATTGAGCCTCATCTAAGATGTCTTGTTGTTCCAGGAACTGAGTGAGACAAAAATTGAGATGTCTTCCCAGTACTTTCGCTGGATAAGGCAATCTCGATATGGGATGATAGTTCTGTTCTTCGGCTGGATCTAAGGATTGTTTCTTAAGAAGAGGTAAGATAGTAAAGTTTTTCCATTCCCGGGGAAAAATTCCCGATGTTATAATGTTATTAAGCATAAGGATAAAAGGATGCGCCATCCGATTCATTATTTTATGCATCAACTTGGGAGGGCAGGGATCGGAGAGAGCACCGGATTTAGTTATTTTAAGGAGCTCCAACATTCGTTCTTGCGAGATAACTGGGAACTGTCTAGAAACTGTCGGCTTAGAACCTGTTGTGTGGTAACTTGTAGTTGATTGTTTGAACTATTAATTAAAATAAGTTCTTTATAAACAGCCTCAACTTTGTTTTGAAAAAATCCAGCTAAATTCTCACAGAAAAGCTTGGGGAGGCTGAGAGGGCGGAATAGCCACGTCTGATAGATTAGACACTGTCTTGAACAGCTCTCGTGGCGAGTTGACCACCAAACTAATTTTATTAGTAAAGAAGATGGTTTTCGCAGAAATAATTAAATGTTTCTATTCCCGGAGTTGCTTTTTGTATCTTTCTTTTTCCTCCGGGGCATAGTGTTTTCTCCATTTCCTTTCCTGCAGGCGGCACACTTTCTTTTTGAGACGTAATTGCTCAGAAAACCATGAAGCAGATGGACTTCTTCTGTGACTAATGACTTTCTTCTCTGTGGCTAATGTCAATCTTGGCTCATGTATCCATTTAGTGTAACGCGCAGCAGCCCGACCTGGGCTACCTGTTAGGTTTCAAGTTTTTTAATTAAATCTTGTTTGTTTATTTTATTCCAAGACCTAATCAACCTAAACTTATGTTCTGAACTTGTAGCTGTTTTTGTTTGCTTGAAACGAAACTTGAACTGGACCGACTTATTATCGGACCAAGTAACCTGAAGACTATCATATAGGACTAAGTCTTGGAAATTCGTAAAGATACCATCAAGCTCGTGACCAGCTTGATTGGTGGGAGCAGTGACCATTTGTCTTAGGTCAAAGCATAACAAATTATCCACAAGAGATGAGGTATCTTTGTTATTTAACTCCTCAAGATGAAACTTGAAATCTCCCAAAATTGTAAAGTTTTCTTGAAGCGCATTACTTTCTAAAAAGTCATTTATGGCTTCTAAGAAGGCGGTTGTTAGGCCAGAAGGCCTATAAACTAAGATCCAGCGTAATTTAGTTTGATTCTTCACGTTGCAGCTAAACTCAAGTGCCTCACAACCCGTGATAAAAACCGGACTGGATGATATCTCAGGAAGATTTTTATAAAGAATCGCAATTCCGCCCCCTTTTTTAGGTTCCGTTCAAGGCAGGTGATCTGGTAACCTGAGGGGAGGGCCGCTATAATGCCTGGGCCTGAGGTTACGTCAGCCCATGTTTCTGTGAGAAACGGAGGGGCGGATTTACAAGACCCTTGCGCTGCCAGTACATCCCTTTTTGTGACGCACTGGCAGCTCAATACACTGCCCCATATTTACAAGGCAGGAAAAGCCACCCTGCATGGCCTTTCCTGTCCTTGTAAATATGGCCTACGCAGCACTTTATGTGAAAGGGCGTTCCATGGGTGTTGCTGTGGGTGTTCCCAGACACATTTCCAGATTTATGAGGAATCGTAAATCTGGAAATGCGTCTGAATGCTACGCCTCCCCAGGGAGGCGTAGGGAGGCGCAACGAGGAGAAATGTTTTAATTTCTCCTCGTTTTTCCTCTTTCAATGCGTGCTGCATTCTACAGCATGCATTGAAAGAGGAAAATGCCTGTAGTGATTGTTTATGTGCAGGAAGGTGCCCCTTCCTGCACTAAAACAATCTCCCCATGACGGAGGCACCCTTGCACCATGGTGCAAGGGTGCCTGCGTCTGCGCATGGCAGCAGTTTGTGCGCCAGCACAGGAGGAAGCACAGGAATGCAACATGTTATTGTAAATATGTTGCATTCCTGTGCTTCGGAAGTGCTGCAGCATGGCGCAGTGAAAGGGCTTGCGTTGCCGCGCTGCGGCACTTCCTTGTAAATCTGCCCCATAATGTCTGGATTGTGGGCTTCTAAACATTCAAAAATTTCGTAGCAATGCTTGATCATCGACCGAGCGTTAAGTAAGGTGCATGAAATAGAACAAGGGTGAGTAGGAGAAAATGTACTTGCCTTTTTCCCGTATGAGATTTTTAACTGACAATTAGGACATATAAAGGAGGTCTTTGTCGTGTCAGATAAATCGTGTTCATAAGTACAATTAGAGTGGCAGCCTATTTTCCTGAGTTTAAAAAAAAAAATCACTAGAATACTTACAAAAACCACCAGGGTCCCTGGCGCAAGGCGCAGTCCGGGCACAGACGGGCGGAAACAGGCTTGCCTTTGGCGCGCCTTCGGAGTGCCAGCGGCAAGGACATGCTGGCATGAGGAAGTTATAGTCCTCACCAGCAAGGGGGCATGGCCAGAGGGTGTGTCCAGCAGGCTGCTGGAGCAGGAAACCAGAAACAGATGAAACAGGTGAGGGGAAATACAATTTTAAACTGGGGTCCAGCAACCCCCCAAACCTCCGCAGGCTCTTCTGCGAGGGCAAGATACTGGTAACTCAAATTAAGAAAAATTAACAATGAGAAAGCAAAAAATAAAATAATTAAAACGGGTGTAAAAACCCACTAAAACGTGGCGCTTGGTCTACAGGAGCCAGGCAACTCCTGAAACAGCACGAACAGTGCCTACACAGAACTCAAACAGCGCAATATCTGACCTTTCAATTTGCAAGATGCGATTGACGTGCTGGCATGAGGAAGTTATAGTCCTCACCAGCGAGGGGGCATGTCCAGAGGGTGTGCCCAGCAAGTTGCCAGAGCAGGAGACCAGAAACAGATGAAACAGGTGAGGGGTAATCAAATTTTAAACTGGGGTCCAGCTATGCCCCAAACGTCCGCAGGCTCCCTCTCCTGCGAGGGCAAGATACTAGTAACTCAAATCAAGGAAAATTAACAGTGAGAAAGCGAATACATAAAATAATTAAAACGAGTGTAAAAACCCACTAAAACATGGTGCTTGGTCTACAGGAGCCAGGCAACTCTGACGTGTCTCTTGCCTCCTTTGTGGGGGATATTGTAGGTGCCGTAGGTGGATGAGGCACACACATATCAGGGGCTGAGGATGTGGGTCCCATGCCTGCAGCAGCATTTCCCTGTGCCAACAGGTAAGGCAGCACAGTCTTGATGGGGGTCTGCTGGTTTTCAACACAGCTACCACATTGCAGTGGTAGGCAGCCATTGTAGCAATATATGTATCCTGCTCCACTCCATGGACTGCAGGATGTTACATATAGCCCCCAGCTGTTTGCCAACCTTGCTGGTGGCACTTTGGCAGGGCATTTGCTTATAACTCTGCCTCATGACACCAGCAATGGTAGCTATGCACTGATCAAGGCCACGGAGCGGATGGTAGGTACCTTGTGTATACTCCGGGTTGTCCTCATTGGAGCTGAGGCACCTGTGGATGTCCTGTAGGATGCCTGCCATGGTCTCCATTTCCACATGCATCTCATTTAAAAGCTCAAGCTGATGTCCTACAGCATGCTGTTGGAGAACAAGTTGTGTTTCCTCAGAGTCCAGTGGTGGTTGTGTGCTGGCAGATGCTGTTGGTGCAAATGTGGGTGGCTCCTCTTGAGACCCCGCTATGTTGATGACCCCCCAGCAACCGGAGAAGGTGTCTGTATTGAGTCCAGGATTTGGTGGATGGTATCCTAATCAAGGGTTGACAAGCTGTAATCCATGTTAGGTAATTCCAGTCGGACAGGCAGCTGGCCAGGAAGTATGGGGGCATCCTCTGCAAAGAGATAGAGATGTGATACTGGTGATTGCGGAGGGATTGTGGGATGAGTTTCGTCTATTACATTACGGGGCTGCTCATTAACAAATAAATGCCGTAGGGCAGCGCAGTATGCCTTCTTGCTGTGCTGCTCTATGGCAAACAAACAGGGCAGGAATGCACTGTATCTATGAGATACGTCCCAATCCTGTCCTTTTCATTTTGTGCTGATCCACAATGGTCTGCCTTGCTCCATTGCAGAGATGATTACCTTTGAGCAAGAAGGGACACCTTCCTGCACAAAATGCAATACTAAGAGGATTTCTGCTCTTTCTATATGTGCTGCTGAATGCAGCACAAATAGTAAGATGCAATGGCAAATTGATTATCCTTGTTGCATCTCCCCTATACCACTCCTTGAAAGGGATGGGATTTTGATGCATTCCCAGGTTTACTCAACATAGTAAATCTGGTAATCTGTCAAATGCCATGGGTGTTAGGTAGGAACACCCACCGTTACGCCCATGGCATGCCTCCCCATCGCAGTGTGAAGAAATGCAGTAACTTGTTGCCTCACACCATGGGGGTTATTTACAAGGCCATTGTGCCGTCGGTGCGTTACATATTTTGAGGCACCGGTGGCGCAATTGGCTTGCCCATATTTACAAGCCCACGTAAAGTCACCCTGCGTGACTTTCCATGGCCTTGTAAATATGGGGCCCTTTCATGCATTACTCTGCTTGAAAGGGACGTTCCATGCGTGTTTCTGTGCGTGTTCCCACACAACATCCATAGAACTTGACGCAGTCCCAGATTTACAACATTTTGTAAAACTGGGAATGTGTCAGAATCCTACGCCTCCCCTGAGGAGGCATAGGAACGGCGCAACGAAGAGAAAGATTTTTCCTCATTTTATCCTCTTTCTATGTGTGCTGCATTCGACATCACTCATCGAAAGAGGAAAATGCCATTAATGATTGTTTTTGTGCAGGAAGGTGCCAAACGATGCAAGGGTGCCTGCGCTGGCGCATGGCAGCCAGTTGTGCGCCAGCGCACAGGAATGCATTGTATTGTTGTTAATACGATGCATCCCTCTGCTTTGAAAATGACTTGCCACACAGAGTGGCTTTACATGGCCTTGTAGATATGTCACTCCACTGTGCGCCACCAGTACGTCAATGAAAGTGACGTTTCAGCGAAGCACAGGAGATTGTAAATTTACCCCATGATGTGTTGTTGTGGTACATTTTTTTTGCTTTGCATTCTGGGACTTGGAGTTCTGGTGATTCATGTACTTTCCACAACAAGAGGCAGCATACAAAGGTGGATGTGGACTGGTGCTATACTTCACACATGGAAGGGAGAAATGTGACAGAGCTTGACTAAGCTGTTCAATATGTAACTGGACAGTGTGATTTACATTTATGTGGTGTTTCACAGAACATGAGCCAGAACCCAACCCATTGACCTGCACACAGTGCACTGGAGAACTGGGATATAGCTAGCTGCACTGCACAACATGACCTTTTTGTCCATATTGTCCCTTGTTGGGACTAACCGTGTGAGTTTTGTTGGCCCTCATGTCCAGCACTGTCCTTTCCCAGAATTCCTACCACCAACTCATTTGGGATGACAGCTGCTTCCCGCTCCTCCAAGGCGTCCAGCAGCTCATGGTCCGCTGGGCTTCCTTCTCCGGTCTGCAATGCTGCCTTGAGATTTGTAGCAAGTTTTGCCTTTGTTCTGTGCTTATATTCATGCAGCGCTTCTTGCAGTCAGTAACTGTCCTCTTGGCTTGAGCTACACTGTTGATTTTCTCCACAATGGACTGCAATATGGTCTCTTTCTTCCATAGTGGCAACTTTGAGGTGACAAAGAGCTGATATTGATGCTCTGTCACCTCTGAGACCAGTATCTCATTTTCCTCGTCACTGAAGTTGGACTTCCTCTTCCTCTTCCCCTGGGAGCCTGCCTGGGCTGGTACTGTGGTTGTTGGGTTAATTGTCCTGAGTGCTGCAGTGTGTTCCCTCTTACATTGCTAGTTCCAGTGTAGTCTCCCAAATGGGTTTTTGTGGCAATGCGTAATTTTTTATGTGTTTTTTTGCCGCTTGACACAGTGAAAACTGATGCTTGGGTGATCAGCCGCATTGCGTGATGTAAGGCAGCATTCCGTCACTTTTATGACAGATGCATCAGTTTTCCTTGTGGCTCTTTTGCAGTACCTGCTTCATTTTTTGTGACACAGGCCCTTGCCTTACGCCATGGTGCACCAAACAGTAAATATGGGGCATTGATGGCATTCAGCGATGACATACGGCGGCGATTTCATTTTATCGCATTGCTGCGTTGCGGCAGCAATGCGTCATTTCTTGTAAATTAGGCCCTACATCTTTTGTGCTTCATGCCAGCATCATTCAATAATGTCACCATGTCTTCTGATACAAATTGCACCCCATTGTCTGAAATCACCTCTGATGGGAAATCATTTCTGAAAAATACATCTGACAGAAAAGTGATTACAGTTTTTGTATTAGCATCATTCACAAACGTGACCACAATCCATTTAGATAAATGGTCTATCAATACAATGGTGAAATGCTGATTACAGGGCAATGTACCAAACCGACCTAGGAAATTAAGACTTACTCTGCCCCATATTTTCTCTGGACTGCCAACTTCTACCATGGGGGGTTAAGCTATTAAGTCCTTTGTCATTTTGTAAACATATTGAGCAGTTCTTGACAACATTCTCAATGTCCCTGTTCATACTTGATCACCAATAGGTTTCCCCAACCTTTTTTATTAAGAGTCATTCCTAAATGTCTTTCATGATTAAGTTGCATCAATATCTCTCTAACATTGCTTGGTGGAATGAATTAGTCCTCTCTGAACAAAAGACCCGCTTCAAGTGATAAAGCCTGTATCTTACTGCAAGGTTGTAAAGTCATGGGTAAGTTTTTTTCTCTGAGCCACCCTTTCATCATGTATTCCACCACCTTTGTCAGAATACTATTTTGATCGAATTCTTCCCTCTAGACTGCTTCACTAATACATTTGGGGCCTAATTAGGACGTCGGTCGGAGTTTCCTCCGACCGACATCCCAGCGGTTTTGAGACTGACGAAACTCGGGTCGGCGGTCCAAATCTGCAATTACAATGCGACCGCACATAGTGTGGTCGCAGAGTCCCATTTACCTATGGGAGCTTGTGAGGCAGTCGGAAACCGGCTGCAGCACATGCTCCCCTTGCTGCCGACTCAGCCCCCAACCAGAGGCCGTAGGGAGAAGGGGGCCCTGCTAGGGGCCCCCAAAGTCGCTTTCCGACAGGCTTTTCATGTTGGAAAGCCTGACATGAAAAGCCTGTCGGAAACCAACATCATAATCCTGACAGAAACGCCTTCTGTAGGGGATTATGTGCGGCCTCCGACTGGCCCTTTGAGCCCGTCGAAGGCAGCCGGAATCACCGGCCGGTTTGAATTCTGACCACCGTAATCCTAATACGGCGGTCAGAATTCAAACTAAGGATGCCGGCAGAGGCTTTCCGACTGACAGCCTAATGAACACCTTAGTATCAACCCATACAATGGTTGCCACCAAACAATCTTCATCCTGTATATGCTCTGATTGTGTCTCTTGATCATTATCAGGACATGGGAGATGTGACAGACAATCAGCCTTTATATTCCTGCCCCCAGGAATGCATTGTACCTCACAATGGTATTCTAAAAGCTTCACGCTCAATCTGGTCGTAGCTCTCATGGAATGAACATTAGAGCTACTGATGATCGGAACTAATGGCTTGTGATCAGCTTGTAACAGAAAGTTTGTTCCCCACCCATAAGTTTTGAATCTTTCAACTGTCCACACACAAGCCAGCATTTCTTTTTCAATTACTGAATAAAGCCATTCCTGTGGCTTGAGTGTGCATGAGGCAAAAGCAAGGATATGTTCATTAGCGCTTTTCCCCTGTGATAGCACAGCCCATAGACCAACTCCATTTGTGTCAACTGTGATACACAATGATTTCCCATGTACATAAGGAGACAGCAACAAAGCATTGGTTAATTCCTTCTTAATCGTAAGAAAAGGTTCATCTTGAGCCTCCTCCCAAACAAATTTTGAATTCTTTTTCAGTAACCTGAGCAAAGGTTCTACTTTAGTGGCAAAATTGCAAATAAATTTAGCATAAAATTCACACGTCAAGGAAAGCTTGGAGTTGCTCTCTATCAACAGGAGTGGGAACTTCCTCAATAACTTTGAGCAATGCAGGTTGTGGTGAAATGCCTTTTCCAGATACCACGTGACCCAGATATTCAACCTTACTCATTCCAAACTCACATTTGTCCGTCCTTAATCTCAAACCCCTGGTTCTTAGTGCACCTAAGACAGCATTTAATCTCAACTTGTGTTCAGTGTCATTCTCACCATAGACTAGAATGTCATCCTGGAAAACCAAGACTCCACTCAAATCCTTCAGAACTTCCCCAATTACTTGCTGAAAAACAGGCGCCGCTCGCCAGTCCAAATGGCATCCTGCAAAATTGAAATACTCCTGATGGTGTCACAAATGCTGTGAGGTGCCTAGACTCCTCTGCTAGTACCACTTGATGATAAGTCGATTTCATATCCAGCTTAGAAAAGCATCTAGCACCAGCCGAGGTGGTAATCATTTCCTCAATACGGGGCAAAGGATGTTCATCCACCCGTATAGCCTTATTAAGACTCAAGTCGATGCATATCCTCAACTCATCATTTTTTTCTCAGCCACTACAATTTGAGACAACCATGAGGAAGACTCCTCTGATTCTATGACATCATCATGACATAATTGAGAAATGAGATCATCCAGTTTGCCTCAAATGCTCTGAGGAATGCATCTAAGTTTATGTTTGACTGGTATGCAGTTTTCTTTTAATTTAATAATGTGTTCAAATCCACTCAATTTGCCTAGTTTGTCCAAAGATGTCCTCATTTTCCTTCAATACCAATCTCAACTAATTACTATTAATAGGCGTACTACATTTATCTACCAATATCTGGTTGGTATGCCCGGTTTTAAAATAATCACCAAACTCCCTTGGTGATGCCACCCCAGGATGTCAGGACCATGTTGTGACACATAAACTTACCCTGAACCTCTCAGCCTCTAAATTGTATTACTCCATTGTGAAAACCTTCCAGGTAGATTTTTTTCACCCTTGTACCCAAAGGGTCTAATATCTGGTACTTCTAACTTGTTCACAAAGTTCTTGGCAGCATACATATCTTTAGAAATAATGGTTATTTTTGATCCTGAATCAGTTTAGATCATTAATGAGAACATTTTCTACAGATCCCTCGCCTTAGGAATATCTTTCTAATGGACTCTTACGCATAAAAGCGTATTATCCATACTGTTGGCCAAATCATGTTCCTCATCCACAATGTTCACAGTGTTTTTGCGTGTTTGAGAATGATATACTTGGGCGAAATGACCAGATGGGCCACATTTGAGACACTCTTTACCCACAGCAGGAAAGTACTTGAATGAAGCCACATGAAGCTTTGAACTGCAATAAAAACACCCACCACTTCCACTGAAAGTTTTCTTCTTGTCAGTCATTTTATTGGCCATTTATTGGATATGGTTCACTAGAAGTATTGGCTCTTCAGTGCCGTATTAAAATCAATCTTCAATTGTTTTTTTTTTACTCTTGCATATTATTAGCGATAATGACCACTTCATCAAGCGAAGGATTTTTTTGCAGGTGAGTAGACGTTCCATTATTTTCTTGTTGTAGCATCTGGTTTCCAGTTGGTCTCTGATAGGCTGGTCAGTGAATGTCCCAATTTCACACTTAGCCACCAACACTCGCAAACTAGGCCACATAAGTGTCAATAGATTCTGCAGCTGACTGTTCTCTAGAGAAAAACTTGTGGCCTACTGAGAATTAAATTTGGCGGTTTACTGAAGTGTTTCTTAAGTTTTGCTACAGCTAAATCATACTCATCCATATCTTCCGTCACTTGAACAGGTAAGTGAGCAAGTATTTCTTGTACTTCCATGCCCAAAAAGTGCTCCAATAGCCACTTATTCCTTTCTGTTTTGCATTTAAAGCCATCAATTGTTCCCAAAAATGCATTAAGGGCCAGATGTATCAAGCCTTTTTGCGTTCGCAAACGGGCAGATTCGCAGAAGCAAAATTGTTTTTCTGATGTAGCAAACCCAATTTTGCGATTCGGTAACCTGTTACCGAATCGCAAAATGGGTTTGCGATTCGGTGTTAGGAAGGGGCGTGTTTAGGATGTCCCTTCCTAATACTGAATAGCATCAGTATGTATGAATGTTTTGTGATCGCAATTACGGTCGCAAAACATGCACATTTTACCACCTACTTCAGGTAAGTGGTAACCCATGCCGCACCCAGAATCCCAGCTTTCACTTGGCGGTTCCCACCATACTCCTTGTTAGACACAGCCTTCAAAGCCGAATTACAGCAGGCAATAGAAGAGTTCTTTGAGAATAATATAGACTCGGTTAACAAGTTTGCGACGGTGTGGGAGGCATTCAAGGCTTATATCACAGGGATAGCAATTTCCAGGCATGCGGGGGTGCTATGTGCTATCAGAGGTAGGTTGGACACCCTGGAGAAGGAGATAGCCACTATGGAGAGGGCACTGCAGGAGGAGGGAGTGGCCCAAAAAAGAGCCGATATTAAGCAAAAATTGGCAGAATTTCAAGAGGCAGCTAATGATGAGATTAAACTTATGGGGAAATATACCACAGCGCTGGCATATTCAGAGAGAGATAGGGCAGGGGCAACACTAGCTAGTATAATGAGACACACAAGAGCCTCAGATGTGATCACAGACGTTACAGATGACGAAGGGCGGACTCAAAGCACTCCAGATGAGATTGTAAAGCAATTCTGCAACTACTACAAGAAGTTATACAGTTCCCAAATACAGACCAATGAGGACACAGTTGCTGATTACCTGACCCATCTCAAAATGCAATTGTTAGCCCGAGCACAGAGAGCATTTGATGGTGCCCCTAACACTGTCCGAAATTACTACTGCACTACAGAGCATGCCAGCCGAAAAGGCATCTGGGTCCGACGGACTGACAGTGACATTTTATAAGGCCCTCCTAGAATTGCTAGCACTGCACCTTAAAATGTTATACGAGGAAATGGCTGAAAATTGGTCAGTGCCCCCTCCTTGCGGGAAGCCATGGTTGTCACAGTGCTCAAGCCAGGAAAAGCGCCAACTCTTTGCTCATCATATAGGCCACTATCCCTACTTAATGTTGACGCCAAAATCTACGCAAAAATCCGGGCAAATCGACTAGCGGCCCTGCTACCAGTAATTGTGGACCCGGAGTAGGCAGGCTTCGTACCGGGTCGTAATAATATAACTTACGCACACTGTTCTGAGTCTTGCAACGTGTGGACCCAGGAGTCAGAGCTGCGGCGGTGTTCTTGGATGCTGAGAAGGTGTTTGACTCAGTGGAATTGGGGTTTATGTTCGCTGTCCTCCGCAAAATAGGCATAGGGGACATCTTCATTAGGTTAATCTACATACTATACACGGCACCGACTGCCTGCGTGCGGGTTGTAAACATGGTCTCTGAGGCCTTCGGTGTTTCTAGGGACACCACCAGACAGAGGTGCCCATTGTCCCCGCAGTTGTACGCTGTGGTGGCTGAACCCCTGGCCTGTGCTCTACGTGAATATTACAGTCATAGGGGCTATGGTTTCTGGGCTACAGGCTCATTATATCGGCCTATCTACATGACACCTTGTTGTATGTGCGCACGCCGGACGCCAATCTTACCCCTATACTCAGAGAGGTGGTGTGGTTTGGAGCTCATTCAGGCTTTTAAATTAATTGTGATTAATCAATCATTTTTCCACTTACCCCAGCCACAACGACCCCGACACTTGAGTACCCCTTGCTGTGGACAACAGAGTTGGTATGCTACTTGGGAATTGAGTGCATATAGACCCTTGGGTGATAGTAATAGAAAACTATGGGGCAGCCATACAGAAATTGAGTGAAGATGTGGACAGATGGATTAGGCTCCCGCTGTCACTGATAGGGCGCATAGCAGTGATGAAAATGGTTGTACTGCCCAGATTTGTATTTCTCTTTCAGAACATACCAATATCACTGACAGGGGCTGTGTTTCAGCGCCTCTGCACCTTACTGATTAAACTTGCCTGGGCCGGTAAGCAGCCCAGAGTGAGTTGGGACTCTCTAACTTCGCCCTATGACCTAGGAGGCCTAAATGCTCCTGACCTGGAAATGTATTACAGGGCTGCCCAGAGTACATTTGCTCACCTCCGGATACATGGGCCACACAACACGCCTGTTAGACTTGGCACCATTGGCGTGGGTCTCCCTTCCATTTTTTTTTGCTGTTGCCTCTTATGTTTTGCTGGTTTTAGATGCTTTTGGGCACTGTGCCACTGCTGTTCAGTGCCACAGTGCAAGTGCTCCCTACTGTAAATTGATATATGGATTAGTGACTCCATGATTGGATGATTGGTTTACTTGTCAGTCCCTAGTACAGTGCACGGAGTGTGCCCAGGGCTTGTAAATCCAATGCCGCTGGTGGGCTTGCAGCACTGGTTGTGCCACCCACAGAAGCGGCTTGTAAAATGTGTCTCAGGCCTGCCATTGCAGAGCCTGTGTGCAGTCTGTGACTGCCATGTCGACTTGGCAAGTGCACCCACTTGCCAGTCCCTAAACCTTCCCTTATCTTCATATCAGACACCCCTAAGGTAGGCCCAAGGGCAGGGTGCATTGTAAGTATAAGGTAGGACATGCCCTGGTGTGTGTGGCATGTCCTAATAGTGAATTACAGCCATTTTCGTTTTTCACTATTGCAAGGCTACCTGTTCTCCATAGGCCAGAATGGGCAGTTTTGATTATTACACCTTATAATCCTAACTGACCCAGAGAACATGGTAGAAAAACGAATTTAGTATGCCTGAACTCAGAATGATAAAATACATCTTTTAGTGAAGTTGGTTTTAACATTCTTTGTTTGAAAATACCTCTTTTAGAAAGTAGGTATTTTCTTGCCTAAACCATCCAGCTGCCTCTGCTCAGGTTGTGTATTGTGTGTCTGGGTTTGTGAGTGACAGGGGCTGGGGGATTCCAGGAGGCAGGGTGAGTCAGCACTAGGCTGAATAGGTCTGCCTGAAGGAGGATGGGTGGGAGGAGTTGCACCTGGGTCTGAATAGGGCTGTGCCTGCCTTCCACAATGCTGGCTCCACCTCCTGCCGGGCGTCTGATGGCTCTGCCCCTCACTCTCAAAGGAAAGAAGGAGTCAGAAAAACAAAGTGCTCCAGGACTGACCAGAACTGGTTTTGGACTAGGCAGAGGCCTCTCTGCCTTCAGAGAACAAAGGGAAAAGGTGTATAAAAGGGGACCCAGACCCCTAGGAAATTAGATCACTTCTGGGAAATCAAGAAACCTGTTGCCAAGGAGAAGAACCGGAGAAGCTGAAGGAGGAGTACTGCCCCTGTGCTGTTTTGCTGATTGGGGTTGGCCTGCAGTGGTTGCTTTCTGCCAAGGACAGGAGAAAAGACTTTGCTGTGCTTTGTCATCTTGAAGAAGGGAATCTCCAAGGGCTTGAACTGAGCTTGCCTCCTGCCTGAAGTCACAGGGACACAAAGACTTCACCCCTTCTGTTTGCCTGCATCTGGAACTGCTGTTTTAGCTGCTAACAGAGGGAAATTGCAACACCGACGCCGGCGAGCGACGCCGTAACCTGCACCGAAGCCGTGGGCACCGCTCGTGAAGAGCACGACGCACCGCCCCGACTTGCACCGTAGGCCCGACGCCTGCCGACGCCGTGCGACATCGACTCCGAAGCCGTCATCGAGGCCGCTGCCTGCACCGGAGCCGAGGACACCGCTCGTGACGCTCACGACGCACCGTCCCGACTCGCACCGCAGCCCCGACTTCACCGACGCCAGGGCTTCATCATCGCGGAGCCGATCCTCGACGTGGGTGACCCCCGAATCCATCGACGCCGCACCATCGTAAGGAACCGACGCCTCGCCGCCATCCGTGACGTCACCTCCCCGACACAGTAAGGAACCGACGCCTCACCTCCCCTGCGCTGCAGTAAGGAACCGAGACATCACCTCCCCTGGGGTCGTAAGGAACCGACGCCGCCGGCGCCAACGAAGCATCACCTCCCCGACGCCGTGCACCGTCTTTGTTTTCATCGAATTCCAGGTACTGTTCTTTGTGGGTCTGCTCGACTCCGGGCCCGACGCCGCGCACCTCGCGGTCGGCGCCGTACTTTGGGATTTCCACCAGTCACGACGTCGTGATAACTCCAAGTGGAGTTATTTGTTGCTACAAGCTTTATTTGATTGACTATCCTATTTTTGAAGATAACATGAACTATTTTATAACCTTTTAAAGCCTATTTTTGAGTACTGTATTGTGGATTTTTGCTATTGGGTCTTGTGATAAGTCTATATAAAGATTACTTATTTTTACATAAACAACCTGTGTGGTGTCCATCTGTAGTGTTTTCACTGTATTACTGTATGTGGTCACAAATGCTTTACACACTGCCTCTGAGATAAGCCTGTCTGCTCGTGCCAAGCTACCAGGGGGTGAGCAGGGGTTATTTTAGGAGTGTTTCCCCCTTATCCTGACTAGAAGCAAGGGTCCCTATTTGGACAAAGGTGCAAACCATTGCCAACTAGAGACCCCCAGTTCTAACATTGGTGGTCAGCGGTGAGGATTTGGACTTGCATTTGTGATTCATATACAGTGATTGGTGTACACTACTAGTGAGTGCAGACCAATACGCGACCACATACCTTTTGATAGGACCTTTTTTTCCTTGGAACCTTTATTTTTGTTGAGAACTGCCAATTTTCACCATGAGCAAAAAGGATCCATTTCACCTGCAGATATTGAATTTGAAGAAGATAGGGTTGATACCTACACTGTGACGGAACTCAAAGCTGTTTGCAAAAAGTTTAAAATCTCTATGAGAGGCCTCACCAGGAAGGAGGAGTTTCACAAGGCGCTAAGGGCCTGGTTGGAAGCACGGAATGCCAGAGGGCAGTCCGAGGAGCCTGTGGAGGAGGCAGAGAATTTAGATGGGCAGCTTGAGGGGCCATTGGGCTTAACTGGGAGGAGAGCGCCTTCCAGGGAGGGCAGCAGTGTTTCTCAAAGGGCCTGTCTCCAGAGGAGCTGGAGGACAGGGACAAAAGCAGGATGCATGAAATGGAGATGGCCAAACTGAAACAGGGAAGCCATGATAGCCTTGAGCATAAGAAATTGGAGTTAGAAAGTAAGAGGTTGGCTATGGAAGAAAAGAAGATGCTTTTAGAGCATGAGAGAGTGGTGAGGGAGCTAGAGCTAAAGGCTAGGAGCCTAGAGATCACTCCCTCTGGTGGCAGCACACCTCCAGTGCCTGTAGAAGGTAGAGTGTACATCCCCAAGGAGGTTATTAAGGATTTCATGAAGGGGGAGGACATTGGGCAATGGTTTAAAGCATATGAGATCGCCATGACATCACACCGGGTCCCTGAGAAGGATTGGGGAGCGGGGTTGTGGGGCCGCTTTGCAGGTGAGGGAAGGGAAACCTTGCTAGCCTTGCCCACAATTGATCAGATGTCCTATGCCCACCTGAAGGAAGCTTTAGTGGCAAGGTATGGGTTAACTCCAGAGCTTTATAGGCAGAAGTTTAGGAACTGCAAAAAGCTGGAGTCTAGTACCTGGGTGGAGTATGTGTCTTATTTTTGCAGAGCACTGGATGGATGGGTGAAGGGTAGCAAAGTAAATGACTTGCAGGAGTTCTATGATTTAATTGCATGGGAGCACTTGTCCAGTAGTTGTTTTCCAGAGCTACGCCAGCACCTAGTTGACAGTAAGCTAACTAATCCTAGAAAGCTTGCTGAAGAGGCGGACCGCTGGGTCAGTACCCGGGTCCACAAGGGTCTTGTGGGAGACTCCGCCAAAGGTGGGCAGGGTCCCCAGCAGAAGAGTGGGGGGACAAGGGTAAACAGAAGGAGTTCCAAAAAGGGCCCCAAAGTAAACCCCAAGGGAACCAAGGTAAGGGTTCCCAGCCTCCCACTGAGAAAAGACCATGGGTCCCAACAGATAAGTCTGTTCAGAAGGGGCCCAAAGCATGTTTTAGTTGTGGTCAGGTGGGTCACTTTGTAGGAAGTCCCAAGTGCCCCAATACCGTGACCACTGCACCCACTGGTGCACCACCCCGGCAGATGGCTAGTGTAGCCCTGGGGGAGGAGTTGGGTGCCCAAGGTGGGTGGGGTCCCGCAGAAATGTCCCTGGTCTCTTTAGGAGACAGTGAGATGGTCCCTAGGACCCAGCTGCCTGATAACACTAAAAAATACAGGCAGTGGGTGACCATCAATGGCCATAGGGTGGAGGCTCTGAGAGACACCGGGGCCAGTGTGACAGCTGTCAGTTGTCGGCTGGTGTCTGAAGAGCAGGTGGTCCCCAACGTATTCTACCCTGTAGTTGCCGCTGACAACTCAGAGAGCCACTGCAAGGTGGCCCAGGTTCCCTTTGAGTGGGGGGGGTCTCAGGTATCCTTCAAGTAGCTGTGAGGCCAGCCATGCCTGTTGACTGTCTGCTAGGCAATGATTTGGAGAGCTCCCCTTGGGCGAAGGTGGAGCGGAAGTCTCATTTGGAGATGTTGGGTCTGCCAGAGTGGGCGTGTGTGACCACTCGGTCAATGGCAGCCGGTAAGGGTATTCAAGAGGACCTGGAGCCTGGAAGAAGGGCCCAGGTGCCTGCCTTAAAGAGAGGAGGCAGGGGGCGCGGGAAACCGGCCCCCGAAGTTCCCACGGTCCAGGAGGAGGCAGACCTTGAGGGGGATGCCCTGGAACCTACAGGGGAACAAGTGGCTGAACTGGGGGACCTGCCTGAGCTGACCCATTGGCAGCAGGAAGGAGGCCCCTCCAGGGAAGAATTCTGCGAGGAGCAGAAGAAGTGCCCTTCTCTTGAGGGCTTGCGGCAACAGGCTGTAAGCCAGGCAGCAGGTGATCAGTCTGGATCACACTGGATCTACTGGGAGAATGGTCTCCTGTATAGTGAGCCTAAGGTTGCTGAGCCTGGGTCAGCCCGTGTGCTGGTGGTACCCCAGCGCTTCAGAGCCTTCCTACTGGGTCTGGCTCATGATGTGCCTTTAGCAGGACATTTGGGGCAAGACAAGACCTTTCAAAGGCTTGTCACCCACTTTCATTGGCCCCAAATGCGCAAGAGTTCAGATACTCATTGCAGGACCTGTCAGACTTGCCAGGCAAGTGGTAAGAGTGGGAGGAAGCACAAGGCTCCTCTCCAACCTTTCCCTGTTGTCAGCACCCCCTTTGAGAGGGTGGGTATTGACATTGTGGGGCCTCTGGATCCCAAGACAGCCATGGGCAACAGGTTCATCCTGGTCTTGGTGGACCATGCCACCCGGTACCCGGAAGCCATCCCTCTTCGGACAGTGACGGCCCCCGTGGTGGGACGTGCACTGATGGGGATTTTCTCCCGTGTGGGGTTCCCCAAGGAGGTGGTGTCTGACCGTGGTACTAACTTCATTTCCAAGTATATGAAGTCCCTGTGGCAGGAGTGTGGTGTAACCTATAAGTTCACCACTCCTTACCACCCCCAAGGTAATGGACTGGTTGAGAGATTCAACCGGACCCTTAAAGGCATGATTATGGGTCTGGAAGAACCCATGAGGCGTAAGTGGGACGTCCTCTTGCCATGCCTGCTCTTTGCTTACAGAGAGGTGCCCCAGAAGTCCTTAGGGTTCAGTCCCTTTGAACTGCTGTACGGCCATCCTGTAAGAGGACCTCTGAGTCTGGTCAAGGAAGGCTGGGAGAAAGCTCCCAGGAAAACTCCCCAGGATGTATTTAGTTACATGCTGGCCTTCAGGAACCAGACTCGGCGTTTCAGACAACTCGCTGAGGCGAATCTGGAAGCCAGCCAGGAAGAGATGAAACGTTGGCATGATCAGAACGCCACTCTGATCGAGTTTCAGCCTGGACAAAAGGTTTGGGTCATGGCCCCAGTGGAGCCCTGTGCGCTCCAGGATAAGTGGACCGGACCATTTGAGGTGGTGGAGCGCAAGAGTGATGTCACCTACTTGGTGGACTTGCAGTCTCCCAGGAACCCCTTGCGGGTCCTGCATGTGAACCGCCTGAAGCCCCACTTTGAGAGGTCTGAAGTGGGCATGCTCTTAGCAACAGATGCTGGGATGGAAGAGGAGACTGAACCTCTTCCTGATCTCCTGTATGCAAAAGAGCAAGATGGGTCAGTGGATGGTGTGAACCTCTCTCCCACCCTGACCCCGGAGCAGCAGAATGACTGTCGCCAACTGTTGGGACAGTTTTCTGATCTGTTCTCCCTGACTCCCAGTATCACTGAATGGTGCATCCATGATGTGGACACTGGGGACAGTCCTCCTGTAAAGCACAAAACTTACAGAGTGACTGACAGGGTGAGAGCTTGCATCAAGGAGGAGGTCTCCAAGATGTTTGCCTTAGGGGTGATTGAGTCCTCTAACAGTCCTTGGGCCAGCCCAGTGGTCTTGGTCCCAAAGGCTGCCGCGCCTGGTGCCACACCTGAACTCCGGTTCTGTGTGGACTACCGAGGACTCAATTCAGTCACCAGGACTGACGCGCACCCCATCCCCAGAGCTGATGAGCTCATTGATCGGTTAGGGGCTGCCCGGTACCTCAGCACGTTTGATCTAACGTCTGGGTACTGGCAGATCGCCTTAACTGATGGGGCCAAAGAGAGGTCAGCATTCTCCACACCAGATGGGCACTACCAATTCCGGGTGATGCCCTTTGGGATGAAGAATGCCCCTGCCACCTTTCAGAGGTTGGTCAACCAGGTGTTGGCTGGGCTGGAGGATTTCAGTGCCGCCTACCTGGATGACATTGCAGTGTTCAGCGCCACTTGGGAGGAACATCTGCACCACCTCTGGGAAGTGTTGAAGGCGCTGCGGAGGGCAGGCCTCACGATCAAGGCGAGTAAGTGCCAGATCGGGCAGGGTTCTGTGGTGTACTTGGGACACCAGGTAGGGAGCGGCCAGGTGGCGCCCCTACAGCCCAAGATAGATACCATCCTGGCTTGGGAACCCCCAAAACCCAGACAGAGGTGAGGGCCTTCTTAGGACTCACCGGGTATTACAGGAGGTTTGTCAAGGGGTATGGCAACATTGTTGCACCCTTGACTGAGCTGACTTCCAGGAAGCAGCCCAGGAAAGTGAACTGGACTGAGGCCTGCCAAAAGGCTTTTGATGCCCTGAAATCTGCCATGTGCACGGCGCCCGTGCTTCAGGCGCCCAACTTCTCAAGGGAATTCATTGTGCAGACAGATGCTTCAGAGCATGGTGTTGGGGCTGTGCTTTCACAGATGAATGAGGAGGGCCTAGACCAACCTGTAGCCTTTATTAGTAGGAGGTTACTCCCACGGGAACAGAGGTGGAGTGCGATTGAACGTGAGGCATTTGCTGTGGTCTGGGCACTGAAGAAGTTGAGACCATACTTGTTTGGGACTCACTTCCGGGTTCAGACAGACCACAGGCCCCTCAGATGGTTAATGCAGATGAGGGGTGAGAATCCAAAACTGTTGAGGTGGTCCATTTCCCTACAGGGGATGGACTTTACGGTGGAACACCGCCCTGGTACAGAACACGCCAATGCTGATGGTCTGTCCAGATTTTTCCGCCTTAGTGATGAGAACTCCCAGGAGGAAGGGTAGTTCTCCCCACATTTCAGCTGGAGGGGACACGTGTTAGACTTGGCACCATTGGCGTGGGTCTCCCTTCCATTTTTTTTGCTGTTGCCTCTTATGTTTTGCTGGTTTTAGATGCTTTTGGGCACTGTGCCACTGCTGTTCAGTGCCACAGTGCAAGTGCTCCCTACTGTAAATTGATATATGGATTAGTGACTCCATGATTGGATGATTGGTTTACTTGTCAGTCCCTAGTACAGTGCACGGAGTGTGCCCAGGGCTTGTAAATCCAATGCCGCTGGTGGGCTTGCAGCACTGGTTGTGCCACCCACAGAAGCGGCTTGTAAAATGTGTCTCAGGCCTGCCATTGCAGAGCCTGTGTGCAGTCTGTGACTGCCATGTCGACTTGGCAAGTGCACCCACTTGCCAGTCCCTAAACCTTCCCTTATCTTCATATCAGACACCCCTAAGGTAGGCCCAAGGGCAGGGTGCATTGTAAGTATAAGGTAGGACATGCCCTGGTGTGTGTGGCATGTCCTAATAGTGAATTACAGCCATTTTCGTTTTTCACTATTGCAAGGCTACCTGTTCTCCATAGGCCAGAATGGGCAGTTTTGATTATTACACCTTATAATCCTAACTGACCCAGAGAACATGGTAGAAAAACGAATTTAGTATGCCTGAACTCAGAATGATAAAATACATCTTTTAGTGAAGTTGGTTTTAACATTCTTTGTTTGAAAATACCTCTTTTAGAAAGTAGGTATTTTCTTGCCTAAACCATCCAGCTGCCTCTGCTCAGGTTGTGTATTGTGTGTCTGGGTTTGTGAGTGACAGGGGCTGGGGGATTCCAGGAGGCAGGGTGAGTCAGCACTAGGCTGAATAGGTCTGCCTGAAGGAGGATGGGTGGGAGGAGTTGCACCTGGGTCTGAATAGGGCTGTGCCTGCCTTCCACAATGCTGGCTCCACCTCCTGCCGGGCGTCTGATGGCTCTGCCCCTCACTCTCAAAGGAAAGAAGGAGTCAGAAAAACAAAGTGCTCCAGGACTGACCAGAACTGGTTTTGGACTAGGCAGAGGCCTCTCTGCCTTCAGAGAACAAAGGGAAAAGGTGTATAAAAAGGGGACCCAGACCCCTAGGAAATTAGATCACTTCTGGGAAATCAAGAAACCTGTTGCCAAGGAGAAGAACCGGAGAAGCTGAAGGAGGAGTACTGCCCCTGTGCTGTTTTGCTGATTGGGGTTGGCCTGCAGTGGTTGCTTTCTGCCAAGGACAGGAGAAAAGACTTTGCTGTGCTTTGTCATCTTGAAGAAGGGAATCTCCAAGGGCTTGAACTGAGCTTGCCTCCTGCCTGAAGTCACAGGGACACAAAGACTTCACCCCTTCTGTTTGCCTGCATCTGGAACTGCTGTTTTAGCTGCTAACAGAGGGAAATTGCAACACCGACGCCGGCGAGCGACGCCGTAACCTGCACCGAAGCCGTGGGCACCGCTCGTGAAGAGCACGACGCACCGCCCCGACTTGCACCGTAGGCCCGACGCCTGCCGACGCCGTGCGACATCGACTCCGAAGCCGTCATCGAGGCCGCTGCCTGCACCGGAGCCGAGGACACCGCTCGTGACGCTCACGACGCACCGTCCCGACTCGCACCGCAGCCCCGACTTCACCGACGCCAGGGCTTCATCATCGCGGAGCCGATCCTCGGCGTGGGTGACCCCGAATCCATCGACGCCGCACCATCGTAAGGAACCGACGCCTCGCCGCCATCCGTGACGTCACCTCCCCGACACAGTAAGGAACCGACGCCTCACCTCCCCTGCGCTGCAGTAAGGAACCGAGACATCACCTCCCCTGGGGTCGTAAGGAACCGACGCCGCCGGCGCCAACGAAGCATCACCTCCCCGACGCCGTGCACCGTCTTTGTTTTCATCGAATTCCAGGTACTGTTCTTTGTGGGTCTGCTCGACTCCGGGCCCGACGCCGCGCACCTCGCGGTCGGCGCCGTACTTTGGGATTTCCACCAGTCACGACGTCGTGATAACTCCAAGTGGAGTTATTTGTTGCTACAAGCTTTATTTGATTGACTATCCTATTTTTGAAGATAACATGAACTATTTTATAACCTTTTAAAGCCTATTTTTGAGTACTGTATTGTGGATTTTTGCTATTGGGTCTTGTGATAAGTCTATATAAAGATTACTTATTTTTACATAAACAACCTGTGTGGTGTCCATCTGTAGTGTTTTCACTGTATTACTGTATGTGGTCACAAATGCTTTACACACTGCCTCTGAGATAAGCCTGTCTGCTCGTGCCAAGCTACCAGGGGGTGAGCAGGGGTTATTTTAGGAGTGTTTCCCCCTTATCCTGACTAGAAGCAAGGGTCCCTATTTGGACAAAGGTGCAAACCATTGCCAACTAGAGACCCCCAGTTCTAACAACGCCTCACTTATATTTGGAGAGGGAGGCTGCGGACCCGACCTCCCTACAGCAGAGACCCTGTTCTGTAACCCGCCCCGATGACATGGAGACTTTGACTCTCTGGTGACTACAACACAGGCGTGGCATGCACTCCTAAGCAGGCAGAACGGAGCACTGCTGTACTCCCTGCACGTTCCATTGCACTGGTTCCATTGCACTGATGCCTGTGGTTTCCGATGGGTCAAGAAGGTGGGGCAAGGAAGCCCCTTGGGGATAAGCACACTGGGCGATTTCTTCACTGATGGGGTGGTAAGCAGCTGGGACACGATTCAGGAGCGGTGCCCAAGTATGTCGGCGATGGCTAATACCACTACCACCATGCTAGACACACATGGGAAGAGCTACTAGGGGAAGAAATGCTAGAACCACAGGCAATGTGGGCACTCTCATCACTGATACAGACAGGAACACCATGTAAATTAATCACAAGATTTTACACAAGTGCACAAGAGGGTGATGTTAACGGTGCGACTTGAGTGGCAGCGTGACCTAGGGGTGCCCATAAACAACAAGGACTGGCAATACTGCTGTGCTAAAACCAAATCTATCTCCTTAAATGGGCGACACAGGCTCATACATTTTAAATTTATACATTGAGTTCATTATACCCCTGAAAGACAAAATCGGTATGGGCTGCGAGAAGATTCGCGATGCTGGAGGTGCCGGGAGGTCAATGCGGGTTCTTGCACATGGCCTGGTTATGTCCCGGAATAAATTAATACTGGTGTGAAATATTCAGGGAGCTGGGAACTATAACAGATACAGAAATAGAGCCAGACCCGAAAGTAGCACTATTGGGATATAACCTAAGTATCAAAAAACCCAACCGACCTATAGTTGTATTGGTTTATTACTGGCCAAGAGGCGTGTGGCGCTATGTTGGGGAAAAGGCCCGACCCCAAAGATAGAGGACTGGCACACAGATTTACTATACTGCAACACACATTCGGATACATTCGGATACATTTAACGAGCTACTCCCCCAAAAACCGACCTAAAAACTGCTGAGGCCCGTACCAAGAATACCTAATAAGTAGAGAAACAGGAGTGGAGAATGGGGTGACTGTCCAGATAGAATGAACTAAGTAGATAATACTGTCCGGTATGCTCAAATAATGGACAATGCAATGCCTATCTGTGTATAGACTCTCTGCAAATGTACCAAGTTGAGTATGATAGACCTAGTAAGCAATTTTATTGATTGTGTTGTACCGAGCCAAATGTGTTGACTAGGCAGTTATCTCTATTGCTCAAAAAGAAAAGTGCTAGTGGAAGAATTGTGGCACAGCGGCCAGGGTGCCTGACTCTGGACTACGTGGTTCACGGTTTGATCGCCGGCGGCAGGTTAGCCCAGCACCATGTGACTCTGGGCAATAGCTCGCTTAATCTTCCCGGGGCCCCCAGCACCAGGACACCTCTCCGGAGGTAGCTGTGCGCTTTACAAATGCTGGTATTATTTATTTATGTCAGATACCTAGTGATATGTTTGTGTCAACTGGTCACAACACGTGTTGTAATGTATGCTCTAATAAAAACTAAATATAAAAACAAGGTATCCATCAACCACCAGCCTGATTTATTTAAAAAGTTTTGTATAGCTCGAACATGACCCAAGAGGGTATCAGAGCGCTTTACAGAGGGATGCGACTGATATGAGGGGGGCAATCGTGGGAGAATCATAGCAATTAACAAAAATAACAATAGTTACATACCAACATAGTAGACAAAAATAACAAAGTTACATAACGCCATAATAGTGGGCAAAGGAATTAGGCAGTAGAATAAGGCTAGAGAGTCAGCGTGATAGTAGATGAGGTGACTCAGGATCTCAACTGGACTTCAGGACAGGCAGGTATTCATCAGTAGGAACAGTTGTAGGTTTTTGTTTTTTTGAATTTCTGTGGTTTAAGTAAGAGGGTACTGGGGCTCCTGGAGCTACAGGCACCACCCAATTTTTTTTTTGCAAGGTAGAGAGATGTGTTGAAGGGAAGGGCTTTGTGGGTGATGCAGGCAAGTTTTAGGTGTATCCTTGCTTCGAAAGGTAGCCAATTGAGAGATTTCAGGTCCGGGGAGATGCGATTGTACTTCTTGGAGCCTGTGATGAGCCTGGCGGTGCATTCAATGAGGCTCTGAGGGGGCCAGTCTGAACCTAGGAAGACCGCAAAGTGTTGCACTGCCATATTCCAGCCGTGAGATGACTAATGCTTGTACAGCGGACTTGAGGTCATCAGGGGGAAGGAAAGGTTTTAGTTTTTATTAGGATGCTCAGTTTGAAGTTCGCTCCTTTAGTAGAAGCGCTGATGTGATCCTGCATGTTCAAGTTCCTATCCAACACTATACCCAGGGATTTCGTAGAGTCTATGATATGTGGTGTGCAGTTGAGAGCAGACAGATTTTTCATATATTCCTCAATGAGGGGTGCTTGCTTGGGCGGGGAAATAAGGAGGAATTCGGTTTTGAGGGCATTTAGTTTGAGATGGTTGAAGGTAAGCCAGTTAAGGGTTTTGTGTAAGGTTCCGTTGAGTGACTTAATATCGTTAGGTGAGGAGATTTTCATGTACAGCTGGGTGTCGTCTGCATACATGTGGTATTGGATGTTAGATGCTTTGAGGATTTCGGTGAGGGGTTCAATGAATAGGTTAAAAAGTGTGGGTGAAAGCGAGGAGCCTTGGGGCACCCCCAAGGTGCAAGGACTGGGATGGGAGAGGGATTGGTTGGATTTAATTCTCTGTGTTCTATTATGGAGAAAAGAGGTAAACCATTTTAGTACTGCGCCAGAGAGCCCCATCCTATGTTCCAGAAGGCTCAGAAGTTTGTCATGTTTAACCGTATCGAAGGCTGATGAGAGGTCGAGTAGGATTAATAGGCAGGATTTGTTCCGGTCAAGTTGAGTGAGCGCGTCATCAACTATGTGAGTGATGGCTGTTTCGGCCTCGTGACTGATGAGCGTCCTCCTCTCTCCTCTGTCCCCAAAACTGTCCTGGAATGTGGCACAAGATTCCACACTCCAGCCCGGCTCGAGATGGGGAGACAGACGAGCACGAGATATGTAAGGAAAAAACAATCCCCTCAATAGGTATATCAATCGTTCCTGTGCCATGCAGTGGTCCATATTTTTGGCCTATCACTCAACAGATGGAGGAGCTGTAGCTTTCCATGCCTGCATCTCTTTTGGCTGCTATCAGAACCAACCAGAGCAGCGCCCTCTGATATCCGTTTCCTTCTATACCATCCGTTATGTGAAGTAGCATTAGCTTGGGATCTCGGGGTATCCTCGATCCCAGAACCCCCTCCAAAGTCCCCAGCACCCTGCTCCAGAAGTGCAGAATATATGGACCAAATCTCCAACAGGGCTATTACATCCAGGCAGGCACCGGGAGTGATCAAGCCCATCCGGTACAACCTTGTGAAGAAGCCTCAGTTGAATCAGTCAGAACTGGGAAGCTATCACCGCCTCCCTGGGGGCAGCCACTGCCTTAATCCAGTCCTCATCGTCTAATGGACCTAGGTCTTGCTCCCATACCTCCTTCACCCTAGCCATACAATCCAGCATATTGTGAAGTAGCATTCAATATATTTCCGATAGCTTGTGTTCGGAAGTGTTAGTAAGTAGGCGTTTGGCTTCCAAGGGGGAACTCACAAATGGTTGGTTACAGACTGTATGTATCAAAAGAATTGGGTACGGTGGAGGTCGAATTCTGCTTGTAGATCTTGGAAGGATTTCAATGATCTTCTCTGCATCATAACCACATTACAGAGATCCCCTATAGCGGAAGGAGAGCCCCTCACCACAGGGGGTCTTCAAGGCAAAACTGACCGTCCAGATGGTAGATTTCAACACGGAAGACCATACCGATAGCACCACTTATGAGTCTGCGGGGATGGTTGCCAGAGCGATGCGTGAGAAAGTCGTGACCCATGTCCCAACCCTCAGAGGCATAAGCCGGGTCACTGAACCCTTCAAACCAACAATCATTTAAAATGAGGAAGTACGTGACTTGATAGTATAGGAGAATGTTGGAAGTGGCCAACGCACCATCAAGAGCTGGACAGCACACTTCTCAAGGGAGATCAGAGGGGTCCCCCGCCCCGTAACAGAGTGCAAAGCAAGGTGTTGATTTTAGTGAATAAAGTTGGGTGCACAGGAAATGGATAATTTTGGATTTGGTGGAGGTGCCTCGAGAGGGATACAATCTTGAAGATGGCTGACCGGTATAGGAGGGACAACGGGAGGGTGGATCAAAATGTAATATCCCTAGCAAGGCTGTCAAGTTGAATCTGCAAATTGGACATGTACACGTGGGTCCTGTCGTGCGTTACAAAGATTCCCAGGTACTCTGGCTCTGCGCCATCACTCATAGCCCAGACGCTCATGGCATGAATGGAGGGCATAGGAGGATGGGAAAGATGGATGATTTGGCCTCATTCAAGCAGAGGCTGAAATAATCCCTGAAGATCTGGAGAATCTGAAGAGCTCTAGGCCCCGACCACTGGAAGCAGCAAATTTGAGCGTCAACTCACAACCAGGCCACCAGAGGCTCAATGGCCAAGGCGATCAGTAGGGGTGATAGTGGGCACCCCTGGCGTGTGGCCTTCTCGATATCAAACCATTTGGGAACCACCCCTCCAACCCACATCTGCATTGTGAGAATCATGTAAAGCTGCTGTATCTACCAGATAATCCACGGGCCAAAGTCGTATCGTCTCAGTAGAGCGAACACATAGTCTCAGTTGACCGAATCAAATGCCTTTCTGAAGTCTACCATCAACAGGGCTTGATGGCCGGGCAGTCTGCTGCTTAGTTCTATTGCATTGTGGACTCTGGGTATATTATGCCATGTGGCACAGTGAGGCATGATCCCTGGTTGATCTTGGTGGGCGTGGTAGAAATGACTGCTGCCAATCTGTTGGCCAACATCTCGGCCCAGATCTTCACCTCAAAAGAGAGATCAGCATTTATTCCTCTCATTTATTCTTGCCAGACCTGGCTTCGGGAGCACCACGATCTCGGCCGCTTTAAGGTTGTTAGGTAATATGCCCTGAGTGAGAGCCTCCTTAAATGTGTTTAGCAAGAGGGGACCCATATATGCCAAAATAAATGCCAGAACTTGGCTGGAAAGCTGTTAGGTCCAGGGCCTTTTCCCACGTGTAATTGCCCCATGGCCATCCCAAGCTCCTCACCAGTAACGTCTGCTGCTAGCAGCTCACAGTATTCAGGGGATAGGTGCAGAACTGGCATATCAGCCACAAACTGATGTAAGTCCTCTGGTGGGCCCACAGGATCGGTACCATGTCCTTAGCCCTTTTGGGCCTATTGTCTTGCCTGGGTCACATTACTGGGTGTAACTAACAGTTAGGATTTACGAATTCCTCTCAGACAGTCACAGAATAGAGAGATTAGATGTGTTTGGATGGGCCATCTGCTGGCATGATGGGGCGGAGCTGAGCACAGCCCCACTTACACCTGAATAGCCTGTTCTCTCCCTTCATACAAAGGTCTTAATGGCTCGGTATTGTCACTGCAACCAGCTTGGAGCCAGGGCAGAGGAGTCACGTAATTCCATGGATGTCAAAGAACTTTCCCAGAAGCTTCTTCTACCTTCCAGAAGAAGGGCACCAGGATTTAAAAATAGAAACTTCAGAGCCACTCTTCAGCACACTTCTGGATCTGTGAATACTCTGCCAGGAAAAAGGATTGTTGTGTTGCTGCAAGGAATGTCACTCTGCTGGACTGCTGCTCTAGAAGAACTGCTGTCCAGCTGTGCTGACGTGCTGTCTGCTGCCCTCTTTCACTGACTCAAAGTGATAGTCTGATGGCCTCCTGATCTCAGCCTCAGGGAATTACCAGGCTCTGCCACAGCTCCTGAACCCATCTTCAGCGAGTTCCTGACTCCCAAGTATTGCCTCACAGGTCCTGGATCCTTGGTGTTGATCTCTTGAAATCAAGTTTTTGGGCTCTTCGTGACCCTCAACGGGCCCATTCAGCAGAACCATGCGGTTCGTTCAAAAACTCAGCACGAGCCGTTGCCAGCCCATCTCTTCGCGCATCAGCATCGTCAGCCCACAGGGTACCTCCAATGTGAAGCTCCAGCCCGCCCATCCGTGATGCCTGGCCTGTTCTTTGCACCAAGCCCCCTACCACCGGAGATGCTCTAATATATCTTTGCGACCCACTTCAATGCGAACAAGACTCTTGGCACAAAACTTGAGAAGGTAATCTTCAGATGGACTAATCTGGGACTGTATCTGAAACATTCTCCATTGTAGTCAGCCTGAACTTTTGACTTTGACCCGGTCCAGTGTAACCAGATATTTCCGGTTGGCGCTTTATGCTTTGAGGTGCTATTTTACAGCTTACTCATTAAAAATTCATAATTACGGTTCTACTGATTGGATACTTTTTGTTTTGGTGTCAAATAACTTATTAAAATTTACTGGTTTGGGATTTACATTGGGTTGTGGTATCACTTTATTACTGTTTGTGTGCTGCATAAATACTTTAATGGTTCAAAAACAAAACGATGACATGCTTTAAATGTAAGAAAATATTTTTCTGAATAAGCCAAAGAAAAGTGAAATAAATCATGTGGGCTAATGAATTAAAAAGATTGGTCCGTTTTGTTTTTGAACCATTGACAAACATGACAACTAGATAATTTGTTCTTATGAAAATAGAAGTGGTCCTATCAAGTTTGCGCAAGGACCCAAGTCTCCCTTGAGTAAAAAGGCATAAATAATGGTAAAAAGATGAAACTCAGACATTCATCAGATTGCAATTCGAAGACAGTTATTCATGCTATCAAATACCTGTGCGACCTCACATACTTTGGGAAAACATCACAAAAAATGTAAATCAGGATAACTGAACACAAAATTATGATAAGGACAATGAACAGAAACTTATGTTTAGCAATACATTGGATAGACATGAAACACGCCATACCACAATATCATTTCACCATCTTAGAAAGACTAACTCCCACACCAGCCAAAGACACACACAAATTGTTAGTGCAAAGGGAAACTTTTTGGATCAAACGATTAGAGACATTAATACCCAAGGGACTCAATGACAAGATAGAAATTAGTTGTTTTTTGTAATGTGATGTGCAACTTTGGATGGAGACGGTCTCTGTAATATCTAGTTGCTTGTGTCCACACACAATGTATAGACTTTAATTGCATCGTTAAGTTGTGCATCTTGAGCATGTCTCCAGCACATCTGCGTATTACTCTCACTGTTCCCTTGGGATCTTTTCTTTTCAACTACATCATTCTGTATTTCTTGGTGACTTTTATGTTTTCTTTCATTTGATCACACAAATATAAGATACCTCTATTTTTCTTTTATTGGAGTTTAGAGTTTATTTCACGTCGTTTTTGTGATTAAGTACTGCCCCTACCAGTCATGGAGTTGTGATTAATTGTAGGGCTGTTTATCCGCCCGTCGGAGGCTCTATTATGGAGAACGTACATTTCATGTTCCGGAAGAGCGTCCGCAACACAGCACACTGGGAAGATTGCAAGAATTACGTCAGGCAACTCTTTCACCCGCACACCGTGAATAATAGGTAAATTTATAATAATCCTCTAGTATTTTTTAACATGAACTCTTGATAAGTTAGGATACGTGGCTCTCGTGCCCGTTTCTTCACAGATGGCTATCCCGTTTTTGTTTTAATGCCTTTGCGTATTCTTGCGGTCTTTTTGGGGAACCTTGGCGCATCCGTAAGTAATTCATTGGGCCGCTCAGAGGTTTATTATCAAGTTCCAGCATTCTTTCATTTAATAGAATAGTTTTAATTTTAGCAGTGGTTTTGCACTTGTCCCGTATCCGGTCTACTGCAATCTCAGAATTTTGATTTTTACGGTGCGCGTAAGGCTTTTCAAGCACGTTTTATGTACAGCCCACATCGTTGAAGGTGTTGGTTTTCTTTCTGTTTGAACATGAATCACCTGAATTAGTTGAATTATATGACGTCTCACGCAGGTGCACTTTTTCAATTTTCGTTTCTTCTTTACCAGCACGGGCCTCTTACCTTTTTCTAATGTGGATTGGAGCGCATAGTAATATATACTTCGTAAACTAAATGTGTTGAATTGTTCTCAGTGATTTGACTACGCATTAAGCCCGGGCGTAGTTTGCGTAGTAGCACTTCACGTAGCTACGTGAAGTACAGCTTCAACTACACGTAGCTATGCAAATTGCGTAGTGCGTAGCTGTGTGCTTGACTGCACTGTACAATAATTACCAAAAGCAAACTTGTACAGTGCAAGTTAAGATAAAATAAATATCTCTGTCTTTATATGCTAAAAATGCATATAGTCATTTCACTAAAGTGAAAACAAAAAGTTAACAAGCAGTGAGAGAGGTGATGATTTTGGTATCCTCACTAGCTTAGGGAGAGAACCAACAACCAAGCAGATGTCTTGAAAACAAAAAGCACATCTTATTGAACGATTCCTCCTAGGACCACCCCAAGCACAGTTATGGGCAAAAATACAATCCCAACCAAAGGCCCTGCAAAGCATTATGGGACGAGATTAGCAGTGGGCAGTGAATATTATAGTGTCCAATATCAAAATAATTCTACAAAGAGCTGCAGTTCAACTAGTCGTCACTGGGTGTCGTCCCTCAAGAGTGAAATGCAAAAGTATTGAAAACCTTTCATGAAGCTTTTGCATTTGACTCGTGAGGGACGACACCCAGTGGCTGACTAGTTGAACTGCAACTCTTTGTAGAATTATTTTGATATTGAACACTATATATTCACTGCCCACTGCTAATCTCGTCCATAATGCTTTGCAGAGCCTTTGGTTGGGATTGTATTTTGCCCATAACTGTGCTTGAAGTGATCCTAGGAAGAAGGACCACCATTGAATCCTTCACATGATATGCTTTTTGTGTTCAAGGCATCTGCTTGGTCCTCCCCCTAGGTTAGGGGGACTCCAAAATCATCACCTCTCTCATTGCTTGATATGTCAAAATTCATTTTTGTGAATTGGTTATATGCTTTTTAGCATAAAAAATTGCTTTATCAAAGCATTTGAAGGAGTTTGTTATTATTATTAAGCCTGGGCGTAGTGCTAGCTGTGTGCTTGACTCACTGCACTGTACAATAATTACCAAAAGCAAACTTGTACAGTGCAAGTTAAGATAAAATAAATATCTCTGTCTTTATATGCTAAAATTGCATATAGTCATTTCACTAAAGTGAAAACAAAAAGCAGTGAGAGAGGTGATGATTTTGGTATCCTCGCTAACTTAGGGAGAGAACCAAGCAGATGTCTTGAAAACAAAAGCACATCTTATTGAATGATTAGGTGGTGGTCCCATCCTCTTAGGACCACCCCAAGCACAGTTATGGGCAAAAATACAATCCCAACCAAAGGCCCTGCAAAGCATTATGGGACGAGATTAGCAGTGGGCAGTGAATATTATAGTGTCAATATCAAAATAATTCTACA
Source organism: Calotriton arnoldi (assembly GCA_963921515.1). Classification (NCBI taxonomy): domain Eukaryota; kingdom Metazoa; phylum Chordata; class Amphibia; order Caudata; family Salamandridae; genus Calotriton; species Calotriton arnoldi. The sequence continues at coordinate 1,652 of CAWUFW010020411.1, read as the reverse complement.
AAGAGCTGCAGTTCAACTAGTCGTCACTGGGTGTCGTCCCTCACGAGTCAAATGCAAAAGCTTCATGAAAGGTTTTCAATACTTTTGCATTTCACTCTTGAGGACGACACCCAGTGACGCTAGTTGAACTGCAGCTCTTTGTAGAATTATTTTGATATTGGACACTATAATATTCACTGCCCACTGCTAATCTCGTCCCATAATGCTTTGCAGAGCCATTGTGGGATTGTATTTTGCCCATAACTATGCTTGAGGTGGTCCTAGGAAGAAGGGACCACCATTGAATCGTTCACATGATATGCTTTTTGTGTTCAAGGCATCTGCTTGGTCCTCCCCTAGGTTAGGGGGACTCCAAAATCATCACCTCTCTCATTGCTTGATATTTTATTGTCAACATTCATTTTTGTGAATTGGTTATATGCTTTTTAGCATAAAAAATTGCTTTATCAAAGCATTTGAAGGAGTTTATTATACTCCTGCTACGCTACGTTTATTAGTACAGTTATTCACTCTGCTACGTGCAATTTGCGTAGTGCGTAGTAGCACAAACTTTGCATGCTTCGTGAGCGTAGCAAAGTATTATGCCCAGGGTTACTACGCATGCAGAAACATTGGTAATGAATACACTGTTCCTTGTTAGTTAATATATTTGTATGTTATCCTTTCAGTTCTCCTGATGAAGGGTTCACAACCCGAAATACATTTGGAATCGACATACAAGCTCAGCTGAAAGAATGAAATTGTACAACGTAATGTGATGTAACATTGTTTATGCTCCTGTGAGCAAGAAAAATTATATGAATTTGTTTTTGTTTCAATGTCAGATTAGTTGCAAATGAAAATTATATATTCAGATAAAATATCCAAGCAAGTGAATTTTCATTGTATTGAATTTTTTGAATTGATTACTTTATTGGAAGGAACCCTAGGGACCCTGGGGGTCCGCATTAGTGCGCATTATGGTTAGTGCACAGGTTTTCTGCACCTTCACAGAATTGTTATTCAACGGACACGAGCAGGTCCTGTCACAAGGCCGCACACAATTGAATAATGTTGATTAAACTATTAAGCACAGAGCAATTTCGAGTGCAGGCTAAAAACACCTTGTCACAGACAAATATTACTTTACACCATATACTTAGACCTAGTAGTTCTTTACACATCTCCTTACCCCTTTGACACTACTAACTCCTCAGACCTGAATGTTATACTAACCATACCTTTTACTTCAGTACAACATATATATATCACTAATGTTATTATCTGTTACAAATATAATTTCACTTACTCTGATGTCTTAGTATATTCTCACAGTTAGATCTATTCAGTTTGATACTGCTCTAAGTCAATCGCATCCGGTGTGCTTTCCTTGGATCTCACTTTGGGGCATATTCACAAGGACTTATCGCCGAGTTATTGCCACCTTAACGCATCAAAAGTGGAGATAGATTTAACGCCCCATTCACAAGCGGGTGCAAACTGCAGACATCACCAGTTTTCCCGCGATAACTGCCCCAAACTTTATCTCCACGGTGGACACCACCAACTAACCCATATGAGATGCAGAGTAGGCGTTCCTGTGCAAAAACACACGAAAAAACCAGAACACCACTTTCGCAACGAACTGCCAGATCTGCGATGCCAGTCAAAAC